>WAAB01011292.1:0-16024 GCA_013389865.1 Piaya cayana
GTAAGATTGTAATTACAAGCTTCATTGGTTTGCTACTTATCGGAACTTCACAGAGAAAACAACTGGTAAAATGAAATGAGCATTTCATTAACCTATCGCCTTATCATGGGAAAACCTGTGTAACATTCATGTATGCATTAACATAAATAGGATCATTCATTTCTATGCCAGATAGGCTGAGTTTATGTGTGCGTATGTGTGCGTGTGTGGGAGGGAGGTGTTGTGTGAGCATCCATCCCCGTTCAGTTTATTTAACCTTCAAAATCCTAGCTGATGGAAAAAATAATAAAGTAGTTATCTATTTTACAAGGATGAACACAGTATATCTATTACTTAAAGACTAACTGACTGTGAAAGTGCTCATTTCATGAGAGGCAAACACTATGATTCTTTGGGTGCAGAGAGGTGGCTCTTTTGATGTTCCTTTCAATGTTAACAAAATCTCTGGCCTTGTTCCCTGCTCAGATACAACAGCGGCTGGAGATTGGATGCCCACATAAATAACCTCCTCACACACTGACATACAGGATCGATCCAGGGTCTTGGTTTGATGGGTGCTCACACAAAGAAAGAGAGAGAGGGAGAGAAAGGGAGAGGGAGACAGAGGGACAGAGAAAGAGAGAGAGAAAATAAAATTGTTCAATTACACAGCAAACACTATTTTTCTTTCTTTAACAAGAGATTTCATGGTGTGGTCGATGTTTGGCAGGTCCAGCTGAGTGCCACTAATGTTAGTATTACCCTCCTCCAATCGGCTCCCTTGCTGTAATGGAGTTGTTATTGAACTTCATTGTTTGGATTAGGTTTTTCAGCTGGGATCAATGCTGTTTTAACATGAGACTGATAAAAGCCATGATGGAAATCTGGAGCCCCCAAAAACCTTTCTGAACAAACACCTGATATTATGGTTGGCGCCATTCATGCTGCTATTGCTAAAACTGTGTCAGCAGCATTTCCATTATAAACCTGTTTTCAGGGGGTTATAACTCAGCCATAAAAATTGCATCTGGCCCAAAACTCATCCCAGGTCTAAACATCCAGGCAAGCTTATTAACAAAATTCAAAAGCAAAAACACTTAAGCCATTTTCAAGTTGGGGAAGTGAAGGGGTAAAAGTTTATGCTGTCTTGTTTTCATTTTTGCACTCCTCCAGCTCAGAATGGGTTTCATTATTTAAACAGAAATTTCACAGGTCATTAGTTCTGAATGTTGAGAGAATCCCTTGAGTATTTTGAAAAAGGTCTGTTAAAAAATACAAAAAACACAATGAATTAGATTCAGTTGGCGTGTACGAAAAGAAAACTCTTTCTCCAAAAGCAGCAGGAAGATCTTTAAATTCTAGATGCAATCACCAAACTGTCATGACATTCTGTAAGAATTATTAAAAGCTTTTAAGACTTTATGAAACTAAAGTAAAATTGAAGTTTTACTTATGTATACTGACAAAGTGATGTCTCTTACTTGAGAAGTGAATTTGCTTGTTGTGGTCCATAACTAAGTGGCTATTACTCTCTTTTATATTTTTACTGACAGATATTTAGGGTTTTTTTTCCTTTTATACCTACATTTGGTTTACTTGTGATTGGGTGGTTTCGGGTTTTTTTTTAATTAGATAGTATTCAAGACTGAAAACATTTGCAGATCTTACACAATGAATACTGTACTATCAGCTGTATTATGGCCTAGATTGCACACAAACATGACATTAAAAAAACATTTGGAAAGAGTAGTCCCAGGTAAAGGATGCTTATCTTGGTTTGCACTCTTTAAAGCATGCAGAGAGCCTCTACCTCAGGCCTCACGAGTCAGGATCTGAGTAGGAAAGGGCTGCAGTCTTAGGCTTGGACTCCAACAGTTAGTACAAAAAAATAAACTTCATGTGTATCTTTTACATGAGCATCATGCCTGGTCTTGGCAACCTGCTATTGGGCCACAGCATTTAGCATTTTATTTGGAGCAGAAATTCTTGTTAACACCCATTTCCAACATACTCATTGGAGTGCAGCATTAGCCCCAGTGCCAATCAAAAAGCAGAACTTCTCCTACCTAGTTATTTCCAAAATGGTGCGCAAAACTGTTCCCTTCCAAACTGGAAATCATTATAGTCAAGTCTCTAGTGGTTGAGAATTTATCCATGTGGTAATGAAGAAGGGCTAATGAAGTTCAAAACGGCTTTGGCATAATATTCATAGCAGATGAACACAGTAATAGACGTCTTCCAGAAAGTTGCAGGAGAAATAAAGGTATACCACACATTTTATTTAAAATACTTATGGCTAAGAGAAGATTTGAACTTGAAAGAAAGAAGGAAAACCTGTGAGGTCGGTCAGTTATCCCAATTCAGGTAACAATCACAAATTCCAGATTTCAGCAGAGTTTCACATCATCTATTTTTAACTGCCCAAAGTTTGGAAACTAGTTTAAATTAGATGCCTATAGTCCCTCTTTAGTCAACAGAAGTGAGATAGGCACGGTAATACTGGTTCCTGCTGGCAATGCTTATCACTGTCCTTTAGCTACAGAAGAAGGCTACCTGACTAGCTTAAAATAGATGTTTTGTCTTTGTGCAGTTAGAATTAGATGACAAAGTCCTAATGCAAAGTTTGTGATTCTCTGACATTCTTTCATTATATATATTTTACTATATTTCATGTTGATCCTTAGAAAAGATGTTACAGCTTCCCCATCAGAAAAGACCAGCTCATACTGAGAAGGTCACCCAAATAATTCTCTCCCCAGACTGGTAACATGGCAGACTTCTCTCCACTGAACAGACCTTGAAAATGTGAAGTGTCATCTCAAACCGACATACAGTCAGTCAAAAACCTGGCCAAAATGAGGAATGTCTACCTGCTTAAATAACTACATTTGCAATCCCATATTCACTCATGCCCACTAGCATATTTTCTATCCACATTTTGACATATGTTAAACCCATCTACTCCCAGCTGGTATGACAATAAGGAACAACTTCTAGTCTGCTTCCAGCCTGTCTGGGGAAGCTTTCCCATCTGTCTGAGCCTTTTTCAGGGCAATTTCAAGCAAGTAAGCTTACAGTCTGTGCCCTGATAATGGCAAGAAGTGACAACACCAGTCATCTGAGAAACAGTAAATAAGAAGTTGAGGACCAGCAATTGCTGAAAATTCTCTCTGCTGAAACTGTGTGTTCCTACACTAGTTGAGGCAAGGGAGAATCATCAAATCAGTGAGATTTATGTGAGTTACCTTCACCAGCGCTTTCCTGTCTTTGACTGTAATCAAGAATGTACTAGAAGCTCCCACAGCTACTCCAGCAGAGAAAGAAGGTAAGTGTAAGATCCTGTATTTTTAAGTTAGTTCTAAAAAGCATGAAGGTATGTGCTTAATCTCCACTTCAGAGCCCTAACCTACTCGCTTTATCCTGAAACAACAGTTTTACTGTCTAGTATAATTGAATTTGGGGCACAGTAAAACATAGGTAAGGACTTATGACCATTTAAAAATCCCTGTAGAGACAATTCATGAAAATCTTACCAGAAAAAACAAAACCAAAACCAAAAATATTCTCTTCCAAAAGAGAAGAATAGTTTTATCAGCAACTAAGACAAAAATAATCACCACTATAATGATTGGAAGCAATACCTCCCAAGACCATGGCAGTATCTACCCTTGCATGTAGTGGCTTGCTTACATTAACAAGCTTAGAAGCAGAGTAGAGTGAGAGAGTTTGCCCTGACAACCAGACCTTCATGCTTCATTCATTTTAGGGAGAATTATTTTATCTTAGCTTTAGTCTGGTCCCAAAGATCTAACAGCTATCAGTGGCAGGTATACAGAGGGGAACCCCTTCCAGTTAAGTTTCACCTTGAAGGCAAACAGTCTTAAAGAAAACATACTAACTATTTCACAATGTGCACCTCTCATAGTTGTCTACAGTCCCTTCAAAATTCAGTCATCATCCAGTCTGAAATGCAGATTTGCATACATCCAGTCCCTGATCTCTACAGTCACAAGTTTGAGATGTGACGTAAAGAAGGCAAATATACCCAACATAAAGATTGCAAAAACCCCCCCGTATCTATTTGTAAATTCTTCTACAAATAATAATTTAATTTACAGAAGATTTATAGGTAATATTATTATTTAATTATATTTGTCTATTCAACCACTAAGTATACAAAGAAAATATTATCAAAACTGAAAATTGTAGCATAAATTATTTTAAGTAAAACAATCCTACAATAACATATATTTTTGCTTTTTTGTTTTTTAAAAAAAAAATCTGTAGCAACAATAATGTGTTTTAGGAGATAAGCCACAGATACAAGAAAAGTACAAAAGGGAAATTTTAAAAAAAATCCCACCTTTCTTAATCTTACAGTCTTTCTGATTCTTCCTAATTTTTTTTCCGGCATCACCTAGGCATCACTGTAACAGCTTCAGATTTCTCTCCCAAGCCCCTTGGCTGCACTTTCATCTCCTCCCACTGTGACTGAAACTTAACTGCAAGAAATACACAACAGCAGCCAACTTCCAAGATGATCAGACTAAGTTGTTGTGCAATGTCACATGAAAGAGCTGTGACAAATGGTAGAAGGGGAAATAGTAGAGCTGAGCTCCGGAGTCTGACATTCACCTGTCCTCCTTCTTCTGCCAGTGCCACATCATTTCTATGCTCACCTTGCATCTTCTAAGAGAAATAAAGTACAAATCCTCCAAGAAACCTCATTCACAGCATAGTTCTAATTTGCTCAGAAGACATCATTCCTGTTGTGCACTGAGAGGCACACAAATGTTTTTTGAATACGTAGAAGTATAAGATTACTTGACAGTGTCACAATATACCTATCCAGGAGATTAATGTTGATTAATGTTAGATAGCCATAACATTGGATTTGTAACTTTTGAGTACTTGACAATCATCACACTAAGAGAAAAAAAAAAGAAAAAAAATAACAACTAAGTGGAAAGAACAGTCAATTACTATTTCTCTGCTGTGCAGCTGTAATAATCTTTCCTTTCACAAACCAGCATTAGCAATTTTAACCCTGAATCTTCACACTTGTCACATGTAACTTTAGTGTAATCTATTCCTGTTGTCCTGTCACAGAACCACCACCAGGAGTTCTCCCGATCTTTGCAGAAATCATGGTAGTGAATTATCAATATGCTAATGCCACTGTGGCAGGAGAACATCTGGATTTTTGGAGGGGAAAAGGAAAGAGGGGAAAAGGGTTAAATCTTCTCCCTTTGGCACAAATCCTTGCTAACGTATGCATGGCACACCACAAAGACTACAGTGCAGCTCTTGGTGGATGTGGGTAAAGAACTGGAGACATGGAGCTGGACTACGCCTTTGGCTTCCCCTTAGGTTGCAGTTGTAAAAACCTCTGATGGGCCTGGGCTTGAGAAATCATACCTCCCACCTATCCTATGACCTGCACAGGCAGAAGTAGCACACCAGGAACAACCTCCTATTGACACTGGGGCTGTCGTACCAACCGGGAACAGCCAGTTGTGCCAAACAGCAGGATTTCTGTCCTGGAGGAAAGTGGTTATTTGTTGGTCTCCAGAGGTATGGATCCACGTTTACATCAGGTAAAGCAGATTGTTTTCTCTCTCTTCCTTGAAGATAAGATTAATAATTTCCTGTGTAATCCAACAAGAAGTTGTAAAGTCCAGCGAGCCTTAATAATAGATCTGAAGTAAGGATGCAAGAGAAAACTCTTAGGAAAGTAGCCTCTTCATCTTCTGTCCCTGTGTTACGTCCACTCCAAAGGCCAAGGTAAATAATTTCAGTGAAGTTCGACTGGATGCTGAGTGCTGCAATGAATGCGAAGCCTGCCAGGTGTGTGAGACTCCTGCTCAGAGACCGACACTTGGCAGGTGTTTTCAAACTGTACTCCCCAGACTATCTGTGTGGAGTAACCGCAGGTGGTCCAAGGAGTTGTTTTCACTCTCCCAGTGCACAGCTGAAACAAGGAGGCGGTCCTGCTTCCTAAGAAAGTTTTAATTGTCAGTCTTCAAGCACAGTTCCTTTGTATTCCTGCCAGAACTCTCGTGTATGCCTGTGCTTGCTTGGGTTGCTGCATAGGAAATGAAGGCTGTTAATGAGTGTCTTCTTTTGTCAGGTGTTTGTTTACTATACTTTCAAGTATGATCAAATTTACAAATGACACAAAAAATGGGGGGTTTGTAAGCATGCGGCACAGTGACCTGAAGGTAGTAAAGCACCGGAGGCTACGGGCAGTGGGAGGAAAAATTGGCACTAACAAATACAGAAATACAAACTCTAGGAGAGAAAACAAAGGGCTTGGGCACACAGTGGGGTACATGAACAAGCAGCTGTTAGCATTGTAGAAATATTATATCGACATGTTGTTATTTGCTTAATTTCAATCTCTTTTGTTTATTCAAACCCATGTATTTCAAAAGAAGACAGAAATCAGGTAGACCATAGTCAAGTAGTTTCCACAACACTTCTGTTTGAAGAGGTGGAAACACCACAACAAAGTTTAAGAATCAAATTCTAGCTACTGCCTCAACAAAAGCACAAGCATGGTGGCATGAGTAGATTGATACATTTATCTGAAATTAAATCCATACCATTGGTGTTCCTCAAATAATATGCTGTGGTTTTCCTTTTGTGGACCAAAACATCCAAGTCCCAAATCTATTGCAACAACTTCCTCCCTGGTAAATTTCCAGGACTTTGTAAAGTCCCTGCAAGGTTTCAGGTTTAGCTGATTTCAGCTTTCACTCTATCATACAGGACTGACTTTCTTTCACTAGCAGCTGGAACCCAGAGATGAGAACATATTTTCCTATCTCAATCTTTTTTGTCTTCACCAGAGCAACACATATTTTTTAAAGTACACCAAGTCATCTTTCCCTCACAACAAATTCACAGTTCTTTTCTTTAGCCCCTCTATAGGGTATCTTCCCAGCTGTCCTCATCCTATACAGTTCTGGTTTTGTCAGATCCATTTTATAGCACCCCAGTTTTTACTATTTATTTTCCCTTCTCATTTTCTCTTGTTCCCTTTAATTATCACTTCCCATTTCTCTCTCTTTTTTGTGTGTGTCTGTGTGTCTCAGACAAAGAGAAAATACAGAAATTCTTCATTTCATTTTCTCAGTGGAGAAGATTTTTACCAGGCCATTCCCTATTACCATGAAGATCATTTTAATTTCACACAGGTTCTGGTTCTGCCAGCTGCTCTTTATTCAGATGATGATCTCAAAAAAAACTTGGAAATGCTGCTGGTTTTAGCTGATATAAAATTCCGTGCCTTTTCAGTTGTATCCATGCTCAAGATTTCTTAATGTTTGACAAGGAATAAAGAATATTTCCTGATGAATCATCAGGCAAATTTAACTTAAGGTTTTCCAGAATAATTTACATCTGGACTCTAACCATCCTTGGGAAGTTTTGGCACCAGAATTGAATGTATGTTGGTCCAAAATGTAAAATTCAACTAATTACAGCCAGAGTATCTCTTTGATATGTTGCTTCTTTTTTTCTGCCACCAATTCTTTCTGCTTTTCTTCTAAACACCTGGAAGTCCTCATAGCTGCAAGGTATTAGAGCTTCTCGGGTATATCCTCTGTCGATCCCATTTTAATCTTTCTTGATTCCTACACTGGTGTAGACAGCAGTTTCACCTTTGAGGTCATTTACTAAAGGGCTATAGTCAATAAGAGAACTGCAGGCACACAACTTGCATGTTTCGGTCTATAAAGTCCTTGGTTTTCAGTGTGACATTCAGAAATCCAGAATTCAATGTATCTAAGTGCCCTGTGTAAAATAGGGGTTGGAGGAGAGGAGAGTTAGTTAGCCAAGATGGGGAAAGTGATAACTAGCTCTTGTGGAAGAGCAACTTCACAGTGTACAGAAGAGTCTTGTGGTTGCTGAACACAAGGCAGGAGGTAGTTAACATTGTGTTTAGGAAACAGGGAGATAACAGAAGAGTTCTACCTTAAACTTTAATTGTGTATGTTATCTGAGTCCCTGTTTGATAGCAGCTTGGGGTACATGCTCATCTAGGGAACGGCAATCATTGAGGAGGCTAATTTTCTCAGAGAATTGTTATTTCAACTTAAGTCTTTAGAAGTCGTATCAAAACCCTGACCCTACCTAATTCTGGTTTGGCCCCATCAGATCCTCCTTTATTCAGGCAGATGCATTTTTCTGTTAAGCCACTAAACTCCTAATACCAAAACAGCCTTCCTTATTACCTCAACTGTTTTCTATCACCTTGGTAGCTCTTAAGGCTCTGTTTCCTTGCTACATTAACACTAGCAATTGGTGAATTGCTTCAGTTGAATGTGGTGGGTATTTTGTACTGCTCCTTTCTAAAAACATGAGTACAATGTACCAAACTGCAGTTCAAGAGCAGGGATAGAATTAACTTCAGTTCCACAAGTTTCTACATGGGACTTAGTACTAACGAAAAATTACAGTGGGAGCTGATATGCAAGTCGTTCTCAATTCATCTTTGCCTGCTTTGCTGACAAAAAAAAACCCAAACAAAACCAAATAGACCAAAAAAACCCCAAAAATTTGCATCCCATCACAGGAGAAACAATGACGTGTCCCCAAAATTTTTTTTTGCCAATCTATTGTTAGTCAGTATGCCAAGGGTAAAATTCTATTCCTTAATCCGCCTATCATCCAAGACCACGAGGTACTGAAGCAAACCTGGCATAACATAAAATGGACTTCAACACACAATTTTTGCATAGTCCAAAATTTTGTTTTACATATTAATGGATAACTGCCAAACTGCAGGCAGCCAGCTTCATTGACTCAATAACCTGCTGGAAAAATATCCCCCATGTGGATGACCATCTGCACCCACACAGCTGAAGCGTTAAATTATTTCATCACCGTTCCTGTCAAAATTTTAACTTCTTGACCTCCACAAGGAAATCCTGTGCCATTCCACCTAAAAATCAGCCATGATTTCTTTTCAAAATGCTAGAACTGAAGCACCGTGATAGCTAAAATCATCTCATGGACTTACAAATTTTCCCGTTTGTCTAGTATTTGCACACTAGTATACAGGAGAAGAAGAGGAGGGAAATAATTCAGAAAGATAACTTAGACCTTTTCACTACAATCAGGGACTGTTTGCAGAGCAAGTTTCCTACCTGCTGTTCCCTATACCAACCACAGCTGATAGCAACACTTTCATTAGTTTGTGCTCATACACCGTCATCGCTTTTCCTAACTTACCAGACAGTCTTTTCTTTCAATACATATTTTTTTATTCCCTCTCTGTGTGTTTTTTTTTCTCTTTTTTTTCTGAATATCCTCTCCAAAACAGATATTTGGTTCATTGCCCAAGGTCGCAGAAGCCATTGCCTTGGGAGTTACATTTTGCTCAACATTTTCTTTAAAGCAACATGTTCAAACTGGATGCAAAAATTCACATCGTACACAGTTTTAAACTCTTGATCTTTCTACTACTATACACAGCAAAATCTTCCACCATTGCACATCTTGTCTCTTTCAGTTCCCTCTTTTATCATCTTAATGACTGCAAACATGTTCCTCAGCTCAAATATATTCAGTGTGCTGCTATTCAGATTTTCTTGCTCATTATTAAGTACATAAATGGCAACTTTTTTGTCCCTCTTTAGATTCTCTTTCACCTGCTCAGCATATAAAGCCTTACATGAGTTTAAGACTTGTCAAATTAGTCCCATCCTCCCTATTTTTTATAACTTATATGAAGTTGGCCTCTGATACTACTCTGCCAGGAACTGGAGCCTGTACAGACCAATCAGCTTCCTCTTTAAACACTTCAGGGCTTTCTCCTGCATAACTTTCTTGTTTAGGTAAGAAGGGAGGTAGACAAGTTATTAAATTCTTTCCCAATCCTCCTCTAAAATCATTTTTAAATCTAACATTGTAGTCCTGGAGCCTAATAAATGTGGTGATCATCACTGACGAATTCTCCATCTTCCCTCATACTTCCTTACTTCAATAAAGACCCTTATTCCTGTCATTCTTTATCCAGCTTCTGACTCCAATCAGAAGGAAATCTGAAAATATGCCTGCTAGCCTTGGCTTATCATAGTCACTGCTTTGTGGTTTTTTCTTATCTGTATGTTTTGTTTATTTGGTGTCTCTTGGGGCATCAGTCCTCTGGAATATTTTTATTTATGTATCTGTTGTAACACTTACCAAGAGCATTAAAATTATATGTTTTTATCATTGTAACACAAGTAACAGAGATAAGCTGGCCTATAGTGATCATCTTGGCTCCTACAGTCACTAGAGAGGAATAACATCTCCAGAGGAATTTTTGTAACTGATATCAGATGGGTAAATGAAATCATCTTATATTTACATCAAATGAGTTTGCTTCTGTAAGGATGGACATGTTACAAAAAAACTGAAAAAATAGTAAGTTTTTATTTTATTCCATTAATCTATAGACTATATCCACTTATGGCTCTAAAGATTGTTGGGGTTTTTCATTTTAAGTATTAAAATTTGCAATATCGTATCTATATACAGTAGCGATTTCTTGACAAAAGAATCTTTATCCTAGAAGAAGAGGAAAAAAAAATATTATTCTTATTGTTAAGTAAAACAGTCTTGCCACTACTTTTATTAGATCTGTAGCCAAACTTGAACTTGTATTAATCTTAAGTCATTGATAACTACATTCAGAAAAGTTTCTTTAAGGAATAATTGTAAATATTTGTGGAAAATTGAGCTTTAAGGTACTTCTCCAGAATTTACAAATGCGATCTTTGTATTTATAAGTTTCATTATGGAATTGTTAAATCTTACTAGTGAGTGCTACTTAACTAAGAAATGCTTAAAAGAGCTCTCACAGACGGAGGTAGGAGTACAAATCACTTGTAGACTTCAGCTTCACAACATATTTTTTTAGAACATGTTGTTTCTAGCAAGGCTTACTCAGTTTGACTTCTTCAGTATTTGAAAATACAGCTAGAACTACACATGTCAAAGAGATGTGAATAGAATCAATGAAGGTACTATGTTCTTGCAAACAACAAAGCCTCCCAAACTGACTTGAAATATCATGTAATTTTGACCCAACCAACAAATAAGTAAAGCTTTGGACAAGCCTATTCAGATCTGTGACAAACCTTAAGACTAGTAGAAACAAGGACACAAGCTCTGCAACACCGTATCTGTTGTTCTCAAATCTGCAGAAAGATAAACTACTTTGAAAAGCTCAGGCAGCTGTATTCAGTTCTGAGATCCTTGGGACTACCCAGCTGAGGAATCTACTTGTGCATTTTAGCACTCTCACAAATCGTGTATCATGCCTGTAGTTGCATATGGTATGGCATTTTCATCAGTCTGCAATCTGAATTGTTCCCTTGGCCACCTAAAGCACCTTATTGTTTCTTTTCCCTGATTACATTAAGTTGCATACTTCTAATTCTTCCCCAAACAAATTTAGTTTCTTGATTAAACTAATTTTGCTTCATGATTAAATGTATCTTGGCTGGGAGCCTGAAATTCACTTTCCATGAACACTTGAAAGAGCAAAACTCACATGAATTTTCATAAAAAGCCTGTGCGGAGAGATTGGAACATAAGCAAAGAGGAATTTCATGCAAACCTTTCAGAGATGCTGGAAAAAGGCATTTCTATTTCTATTTGCCCTGCTTGATTGTTAATATGTATTTCTCTCTCAGTGTGTCTCAAAATTTTTTGTAGTTGTTGCATTTATACTACTTAATACAAAAACAACAGCTACAATAACAATGTGTGTAATGCATTAGCTACAATAGAGCATGAACTATATCTATTATGTGCAAAAAAAAGCAAATTAAACATTTTGACTTACAAAGTCAAGCATTTACATTAGGAGGCAGCAGATTTAAAGTGATGTAAATGAAACTTTATCCTTCTTGGCTCTCGGAACACGCATCAGGACAGTTTTTAATTCTGTGATCATATACAATGCTCTGTCCATAAATGCATTAAGGTCTGTGAACTGGGACCTCAAGTTCAGCAGTGTTATGAGGTTACAGAAGTGAGATGCGAGTTCACTGCCATGCACAGGTATTATGTAAATATGCCATTTTCCAAATAATAATCTGTAAAAATTTTTACTTTTTTTTTTGTTGTTAGAAAAGCCTGCAGATTGAAAGGTTCCCTCATACATTGTGGTATGTTTCAAGTGACAGTTTCTACCCTCTCATTTGTCAATTGTCGCTCAGAACTATGGGGTTCAGCATCAGCCACAAGAAAGTCTTGAAGACTCTTTATTTTGTTGCTTGAAAAGGAAATGACATGTTTATACAATATTTTCATCATTAATTATAAATCCCTTTGTAAAGAAACAACTATTATTACTTTGCTATTGTAGTCAAAATCTGTACTGTTATTGCCAGGAGATAATATTATTATTAATTTTCCCTCTGCTGCAATAGACTGAACAAAACAAGGCCAGTAACCTTTCAAGGGACAGGGTCACGTATTTCAACCTATTTCCAGTACCTGGACATATATTTACAGGCAAACAATTCAAAGGCTCTGTGTTCTGACTGTCTTCATATGAAGGAAGCTTTATTATCAGGGTATGCTATTTACTCTGTTAAAAAAAATCTCTTAACTGTATTCCTGACTCTCACAGAAATCTTTCCGGAGGCTCAGTGAAATTTTACAGACTGAAGTTTTCAAAAAGTTTCTTGCTGGCTTTTGTGGGCAGGAGCTGATTTTTAGTTTGTAGCACATTTGTGTTTTCACTCGGGGATCCAAAAATGGAAGCATCCCAACATTTCTTCTGAAAAAAATACTAGCCTTATTCAATGTTCCCATCTGCAAAACAGAGCAGAAGTGACTTCCAAATGTCTCACAATTATGATTCTGACATCAAAATAACCAACAGATTTCAAAATAAAACTGATAATGGAGATGACAGAGTTTTGATCATTACTTTCTCTATTATGCACTGATCTCATGATATGTTGATTCTTAAAGTCTTTCTAAAAGGTACAGTTCTATAGGAATAAAAACAAATTAAAATAAGCAGTGCAATAAAGAACAGTGCAACACAGATATGGCATGAAAACACATGTTGTACAGTGAGGTGAAGATTATTTGATCAGTTATTATATGGATAATGCACAAAAAATAAGCGCAAGAAGATAAAACAAACACCTAACATCAGAAGTAAAGGATATTTAAGAATGCTGTTAGGAAATAACAAATTAAGTTAATTACAGAGACTACTTTAAGAAGGATTTTGTTCACCTGCAGATAACAGCTGCACAACTGCATGGTCATGATCAAAACAATGCTACGCAGACGATTATTTGGGTTTTTTTTAATCTCTACTCCATCTCACATCCAAGATCTAGTACCCATTTGACTTCCAAATAACCTACACCCAGCAAAAGTTATCTAAGCAACTTGCAATAGCTGCTAATATATACAAACTACTAATAATATTCTTATATGATTCTCTTTGTAATAGTTATTATAGCTTAACTGGTGCAGTTACTATAAAAATGACTATTCTTTGGTAAAGAGTTAAAACGTAAGTCTGCAGGTCACAGTGTTATTTCGTGCCTTCAGGATATTGTTTTCCCACTTCTGTGCTTTGCCCAAGCATTAATAAAGCAGGAATTATATTATATAGGGCTACAAGGCCCCCTGTATACATATATAAATATTTCTTTGCTGAGACAGAAAGAGAAGCAGCAGGGTATATGTTCAGAGCCAGGAAAAGGTAATATCATGCACATGATACATGCTTTAAAGAGCAACCAGTCTGTTTTTATCCTGAAGTCTAAGAAAGCATCTTGCCTACAAAAGCAAACACCTTTTGGAGTTGCTGCTTCAGCAGTGTGAGCCTTTAAATGACATGAGCTTGTGCCTAGAAGTCTAATCTAAAGCCAATGAAGTCAATGTGAGTTTTCCAGCTGTCTTAAACCAGCTTAAATTCACATCCATAAGTCCCAACAGAGTTGATAGTCTAACAGAAAAGGAAATTTAAAAATAATACACTTGTTACAGTAACACTGGTGTATCAATGGACCAGCCCACAGTACAGAGAAGACAAATCCTATTAAACTCAGAGGATGAGTGAAAGGAGATCAGTTTATATTTCCTCCCTAAATCCAAATTATTCTCACAGCTGGAGAAGAATCCGTGGTTGATAATGGCCTAACAACCTCTAGCACTAACAGATATGACCTCAGGTGCAGTGATAAGAATGTATAATTCTGCATTCCCTGAACTTGTCTGTGTCTCCTGGAGAGTGCTGACGCAGTGGGAGCTCGGTGACACCTTGAGCAATAGAAAGCTGTAAAATTTAGAAAAGATTCAATATGTGCTGGGTCACACAACAATATTTATGGGACCCTAGGATGCATTTTGCATTACTGAGGAGAAAAAGCTCACAAAAAGGAAACAGTTATGTCAAAGTTTAATATGCATGCCACATATTGGGAGTAAAAATTATGGATTTGTTTCCTTAATTTGTTCATGTTGTTACCTGTTCTGAAATTATTCCACTGATTAGAAGAAGCATGAATAACTAGAATTTTTCTTTGCTAGGGAGAAATAATTCCGTGACTTTGGAGTCAAGAGCAGAACTTCCATCTGACTTTAGGAGAACATGGGCTTATGATCCTTTCAGTACAAGCCTGTAGGATATTACAGGCCAACTTCCAAGTTGTCACTTGCCAGTAGATGATGATTATGTCAAATTCACAACCAAATCTCTCATCAGGAGGCAGCAGAGAGAGGAACAATTATCTTTTCTCATTTGGAAGCAATAATTATTTGAGTTGTTATTTTGAGTTAGTTATTTTGAATTAAAATCCATTACAGTTTAAAGACATGCTCAGTGCTTCCCAAGGGAATGCAGTCACAACTGTGATCTAGAGCCTAGATAGGGAACAAGAAGATGGAGAATGACCCTTTCATTTTAAACAATCCCTTATATATAAATTATTTGCCCCTGCAGAGCATTTAGAACAGCAGCTGAATATTTTTCTTTCCAGGAAGCAGACAAGGCAAAAATTTATTTCTATTTCGTTAATAGCATCCTTATTTAAACTCTGAAATGCTATTACATTTCAAAAAATACTTTTTCAAATCTTAAAAAAAACCTAAAGTGATCTCCTCAGAGTATACAAATCCTCCAAGGCAGAGAGAAGCTGTGGGAAGCTATTCCCTTATGAGCTGTGGTCTAGGACTCAAAGGTTCCTTGCACAGGGAACGTCGCAGCCCTCTGGTGCAATAATTAGATACAGGATGACACAGACACAGTGGCTGAAATCATGGCAGCTGCAGAGAGGCTGTGAAGATGATCCCTGCCTGCCCCGGGCAGCTGGACATTAGACGAGCTTCAAGAGGCGAAGAGGTTCCAGCTGTGCTGTGTTCACACAACATGGCTTCTGGAATGCACACCCATCCAGACTTTCCCATGCCTGGTCTTAGACATGGGATGAAAAGCCTTACAAATTCTGCTGAATTACCATTTGCCTGTTACTTTGGAACTTCAATAATGAATGAATGAATGAATGAATGAATGATGGATGAAAGGTAGATCCCTACTCCCAAAATAAAGCCATCTTTCTAATTTTA
The DNA here is from genome assembly GCA_013389865.1 of Piaya cayana. Taxonomy (NCBI): domain Eukaryota; kingdom Metazoa; phylum Chordata; class Aves; order Cuculiformes; family Coccyzidae; genus Piaya; species Piaya cayana. The sequence continues at coordinate 15,574 of WAAB01011292.1, forward strand.
ACCCCAGAAATGCTTCTCAGCAATATGTTAAATAAAACTGCTTGAAGGAAGAAGTGAATGGCCAGCAGATCACCTTTCCTCTTTCAAACTGTAAGCCTGATACAAAACACTTCCCCTTGATTTCAGTCAGCTTTGGGAAAGAACCAGTTAGGCAATTTTTTGAACCATATTTGTATGCCTTAATTCTCACTGTCATCATTAAGTTTCATCTGCTTGAATAAATTCAAGGACTTCAAGATCTGAGCCCTTGTGCACTCACTTAGATTCATAGGAGGCTGAGGGGAGACCTCATTTCTCTCTACAACTACTTAAGAGGAAGTTGTGGAGAGGAGGGAGAGTTGTGGAGAGCTGGACTCTTCTCCTGAGTGACAGGGGACAGGACAAGAGGGAATGGCCTCAAGCTTCACCAGGAGAGGTTTAGGCTGAACATTAGGAAAAAAAAATTCACAGA
>WAAB01011293.1:9621-56341 GCA_013389865.1 Piaya cayana
TGAAAGAACAGTGTCGCTGCACAAAATTTTAACAGACAGGATAAATTTATGATTTATGTCTCATAAAATATACTTGCATACCTGTATGTATGTATATTTAATTGAGTACAAACCATTGGTAATAGACTATTGGTGAGGAAACATAGAATTTCAGTATCCCAACATGTCATTGCATACATTTCAGGATTTTCCATTTGTAATGTAATTCCTTTTACAACAATTTTCATTTCTGTAGGTGATGGTCCTCAGTGTAGAGATTATGTCATATCACTGGGAGTTGTCAAACCTCTTCTGTCCTTCATCAATCCCTCCATTCCCATCACCTTCCTTCGGAACGTCACATGGGTCATTGTAAATCTCTGCAGGAATAAGGACCCTCCACCACCTATGGAGACAGTTCAGGAGGTAAATAAAAAATTAAGAGACGGATAATTTTTTTTTATACTCTTGACTAGAGGCCAAATGTTTTATATTGTCATACTATGAATTTATGCATGATTTTGCCAGTCTTCTGCCACTTACCAGTTGTTAAATGAGGTAATGTGACCAATTTGATGCTATTGACTAAGGCTTTAATAAAGGTATTTGTAACATCTGAAACAGAGTAAAACTGAAGGCTGATGAGCCATATATTAAAATGGACACAACAAAAAATTAACATGCTAGAAAGTGTTAATGTACTCGGCACTTGATCATTTTATCAAAAAGGGCTGCAAATGTGATTCTATGTATAGAGCTATTAAAATGTAATTATTTTCAGTAAGAGGAAATGTAAGTAAATTAGAAATATAGTGCAGTTTGTGTTTCGACTAGCTGTGAATGTGCAGTCGCTGTCAGGTTACTGCTTGAGAAAAGAAGCATCTCAAAATCCTTTTAAAGTGGTGAACATAGCAAATGCGGTGTTTATAGAGTCAACACAGCTGGTGAAGTGGTACTGTTTGGCTGGACTTATAGTTGTATGTCAAGTTCTTCATTTTAAGATAATTTCCAAAGTGTAGATACAGATGTTGAATCCATGTGAAGTATAATATTGTTAGCAACTAATCTTTAATGAAATTTTAAAAACAAAGCAGAGAAAGTGGAACCTTTTACAGGAAATACCCTGCTTCTAAGAAGTCTTATCATGTCCCAGTTTTAGATTTTCTCCATATGTGAATACAGAAATATAATTCTACTTTAATCTAACAGTGTTTTATACATTGATACCAGGCTAATGATTTTTGTTGTACTGTGTGGTAACAACACTTTTGAAATAGCAGGTGTTTGTCTTAGCTGTGTTGTTTACTTGTTTTCCCTCAATACATAATCTTCTCTCTGAGTGTCTTTGAAATACAGTACTGTCTTGTATTTTTATAAATTTTAAGCATGATCTATTTATCTTTTACATACTTTGAGAGAATGACCAGCTTACTAGGAAGTGTGTGAATGCAATATGTTAATGCAATCTCAAGCTAAGCTTGGATTCATGATTGTACAGCCAATTTTATTCTGCTGTAATGACTGGTTAACTTCTTTTCAGATTTTGCCAGCGTTGTGCGTTCTCATTTACCATACAGATATAAACGTAAGTAATTTCTAAAGTTTTAGATATTTAGATTCTTTGCTTTCTCTAGAGAGAAAATACCTCAAGGTTGTGTTTATGTGGCAAACTTGATTTGGTGTGTTAATTTATAAGTAGTAAATGCGCAAATTAATGTAAAGACACTATTTTTGAAATATCTTTTTCTAAAAATATTTTTTCATCCTTTACCTTAGAAACTATATTTTAAAAAATCCCTATCTTGCGGAACTGAGCACTAGAAATTTAAAGTGCTAGCTTTACCATCACTTCACTTTGATTCTACCCAGATCTATCATTTTGCATAGATGTTATATAAGGCATGTGTCGAAAAAATATATGTAATTCTAAATATTTGTCCAATTGAATATTGTGATCATATGAGTGAATCTGACTTTTGTAACCTGTTGGGTGCCTGTTGCCTGTGTAATTAAAATAGCATCTGAAAATATACTTAAGTACACAACAATGACAACAGTGACCTGTTGCTATGTGGCTTCTTTTAATGATTTTTCTTCAGGTTTTTAAAATTAAACCTTCAGTGTTTCCTGTATTGCTGATCCATGAGTTCATTTTCTGAGTAAAGTCCTAGAGGAGTGGACTTACTTCAGAAGTCTTTTAGTTGAGATTTCAGGTTTAGAGAGCTGTGTAACCTAAGGGATACACTGAGCTGTTCTCCTCCTGTCGGGACTTTGTAATGTCTTTTATTCTTGCTCCCTATAGTCATCGTTTTTCCATTTAGGGAAGCAGGAATTGAAGCCTTGTGGTGGCTCTGGGGATTGAGCATTCGATTACTAGAATTGTCTTCTGTTACTTCCATGCTGTGGTGTTGGTGTTTCTGTGGTGCCTTTAGTGGTTAAACGGTCTTGGCTCCACAAAATACATATTTGCAAACAGTTTTATTTGGGATTTTGCCAGGATTTTCCCAGAGTAACGTGAATGTGAGACAGCACATGGCGACTTCCCGGTTCTTAATTTGGACAAACCTGAATGGAAATTCATAGCAAAACCAAACATACTTCTAGCCTATAGGCTTCTTTTTCCCCTGCCAAATTTGAAAGCTTTTGCAAGCAATGATTGTGTGAGAGTTTTTTGAAGTAGATGTGAGACTGTGATGCCCGGTTTTGACTGATCTCAATTAGGGTGCCCATCTTTTTGATCCTGAGAGTCAGGTGCTAGTTTGGAGGTACCAGTCTGGTCCCAGCCTCTCTGTACTGGAACAGCAAACCTATATTTGGAGATGAGTCAGTGATGCAGGTAGGTCAGTCAACAGTCCTATGAGCACTTCTGGTGGCTGCTGCTCTCATCACCTACAGGGCTGTGGGGCAACAAACTGGTGAAGCACCATCTCTCACTGCTTCTGCTGTGATACTGGCTCCACTGCAGCATGTTCTGCTGTCCCTGTTGTGTTAGCAGGTGAGGTCAGCAGCAGGCTTCGTCAAGAAAGTATTAGGTCTGTGCTCTCTGGTCCCAGAGCTGGATGGAAGCAGCCTGTGGGTCAGGACTTCAAAGTCCTTCATATGTTTCACTGCTCTAGTATTTAGCTATTTAATAGCTGGAAATTTTAAAATGGTGTCTGTTTTGAAAGTAGATTAGATCTAGGTACCTTGACAGATGTTGTGCTCAGTGGGGTCCAGAGTTCTCTTCCTGCAGTTCCTAACATCTCTGAAGTGATGGGATAGCTCTCTTCCTGCTGGCTTTGTTTCTGCTTCAGATACTTTTCCATGACTGTAACTTCTGTGGCTTTATTTTTTTGAAGGCTTTCAAATCATGCTTATCAAGTCATTGATGACTTAATATTTATATTGTTTAAGGTGCTACGGCATGATAGTCATTTCTTTGTGGGTTTTCATATTGCTTGAAGTTGCTGTGGATTTTAATATGAAGGCAAAAAGACATATGTCCAGAATAGCTGGCAGTTTCACTTCAGAACTGCCCTGTGGATCAGAAATGCTGAGGTGTATGTAAATGGATTAGGGACTAAGGAGTCTTAGGTATTCTGTAATCAAAAGATAGCACAGCCAATAAGTTATAGCAGTGCTAGGAGGCTGGGTCAGTATCCTCTTTAGAAAGTTACTGGCACAACCACTTATCTATCTGAGCTGGTTGTCTGCCCTTGAGATGCAAATCAAGCCTAACTGTTTACCTTTGTGAAATGCTGTGTGATGTCATTTTATGCACCACAACGTGGTATTTAATTAAAATTCTCGAGAGAAAACAAATTATTATTATGGAACAAATGGCTCCGGTTTTTGTAGCTGTACATAATAACGTAACATTTTACTAATTGGGTCCTGTTGTAGTGTTTGGGGGTTTTCTGTAACTAAATTGCATGCTCTCCCTCCACCCCGGACATATGGAATGTTGATCGCTAAATTAAGACTCCGTTATATGGATTTCACTGTTCAACGTGTAAACCATGTTCTTTCCAATTTGTAGATCCTAGTGGATACCGTTTGGGCCTTGTCCTACTTAACAGATGGTGGAAATGAACAGATACAAATGGTGATTGATTCAGGAGTTGTACCTTTTCTAGTTCCACTTCTGAGTCATCAAGAGGTTAAAGTTCAAGTAAGTCTGGTTCAGTTGCTGTTGAATAATCCTTTGTAAGTAGTTTTCTAAAACATGTGCCTTAGCATATTGATTAGCAGAATGAGATGAGCACTTGTAGCTACTTCTGTTGCAGGTAAAAGTGAACATAAATGTTGCCTAAACTGGAGTAAAAAAAGATTATTGTAGTGAAAGACAATTGAAACAAAACAGTTCTAAGTAAAGTGACAGGTTAAACATTTACTTCTGTTATGTGATTACCTTTTGTGTACGTTCCTTTTGTAGTCTTAAAATATTTAATGACACCAGGTTCTACATATCTCAAATTTCAAGTTAATATGCACTTTTTTTCTGTTGCTGCTTACATGATTGTGCATATTCTATCTGAATAGTTTATGGAAATAAATTCATATTTTGGGACCTTTAGAATGTTAAGATATTTACGGATGCTAAGACCTTTTAGTAAAGTAAATTTCTAATTAGCTACAGAAACTCGGCTTGTTTGGTTAGTTTCAAAGAGAAAGGGAAACTTAAAGTTAATTAATGTGTGCTTGGTTTTTGTAAACCAGCCATTGTAATTGGGAACTTTTTACATGTCTGAGCATTTGTCATGTTTGCTCAGTTTGTACTTAGGGTGAGACTTGGCTTTCTGGAAATTTGCCAGACAAATTCACCTGGTGAAAAGGAATTTCTCTAATATTCTATCACATGTAAAGCCTTTGCTAACCAATCCATAAAGACCCATTTGTGAAAGTCAATAAGAAGAAAAGTTGTTGTGTTGTGTTGTTTTGTTTGCATTCTGAATGGAGAGTTGAATGGCGAAGTGAACGACCTTAGCAGACATAGTCAAAGCCTAGAAACATTTAGTGTAACTTAGGTCAGATATGTGTTTAATCAACTCTTCTGTTGTTTTAATATTTTTCTAATTTCTAATCTTTACTCTTTGAGTTAAGCTGCAGTGCATCTATTCACTAAAATACTATACTATGAGTTTCTGTTTTGATGAAACAGTGCTCATTTTTAGGATGTAGCTCTGAAGATGAAGTGCTAAACTGTGTTTTGCTAAGTGGCTTTATAAAGAGATGTCTTAAAGTGATCTTTGTTTTAGCATAAGTGACAGTAACGTCTTTAATATGCAATGGTTTTTTTTTTCCCCTTTTCACTTTGGATGTTCAGACAGCAGCGCTGAGAGCAGTAGGCAACATAGTAACTGGTACAGACGAACAGACACAAGTTGTTCTCAATTGTGATGTTTTGTCTTACTTCCCAAATCTCCTGACGCATCCAAAAGAGAAGATAAATAAGGTATGATTTGTTTCTTCTTTACTTAATGTTTTTGTTTAAGAAATAGTGGCCTGTAGCATATTACGGAAGAGTTTCTTATGGCTATTTCCAGTGTGTGAACAATTTTCTATAGAAGTGCAGCTTTTGAGGCTGGTGAGGACAGGGCTAAAGCTCAACAGGTATAGCGAGGATTGATGCGTTGGTGTTAGTGCCCAGTGCTTTTGGGGAGGACCGATGGATTTTGCTTTAGAGTGTGATACTTTTTTTCCTTTCATTTGCAAATTGATTAACTGGCTACCTTGCATTATAGTTTTTATAAATGAAGAGCATTGGTTTTGCTTGAATTCAGTGAGTTGAGTAAGATTGATTCAGTTTTTCCACTATACCTTTTCATAGTGGAGTTTGTTCTCTTGCTCACCTTCATCTTCAGGGACGTAGAGAGTATTGCTGTCCTTTTCTGAAGTCTCTCCCTGCGTTTCCTGTTCTTCCTTTTGGCAGAAGTAATTTTACTGCTGCAAGGACTGGATGGAATGAGGAGACTTAGTTGAAAGTGATCGGTGCCTTCTTTTCCAGAGCTGTGTTTCACATTATCTGCTTTTTTGATTAATCATTATGCCATCTTTCACTGCAAAGATGGAGCTGGCTGAGGAGGCAGCTTTTTTTGTTCAGCTTATGTGACTCCCCCACTTAAAGTTCCCCTCAGCGGTACGGTATGTGCGAGGAATCTGTTTCTTCAGGCCCTGTCAACTGTCAAGAGTTCTGAAGAAGATACCGTTGACAGTTCAAACTGCTGTGATTCTGCCTGCCCTTCTAGCTCTCACACAAGAATGATGAAGAGCTGTTTTTGAATGCCAAGAAGGGAATTATTTTTGTATAAGGGGAGTCTAGAAATGCTTTAAGTGCGTTGTGAGGGACAAATACAGATAAAAACATCCCTGAAAAATTGAGCCCATTACATTTGTTTTTTCCTATAGTAGTACTTAATAACTGTCTGCTTGCCACATCTGTTTGTCTTTTACGTAAGATTGGAGCCTTTTTAAGATGTTCGGGATTGCCTTGACAAGTTGTCCCTTTGTAACCAGGGATTTTGTAACTGCCATTAAATCACTCTTAGCTATGCTGAACTACCTGAAGGAGATAATTGCCAAGCAAAACCTCAGGACTGAGTCCTGTTTGATATGTGGATGAGCTTTGTAAGCTCTGCTTCGTGTTTGGGGAAGAAAATCAGAGCTGGAGTTGAGCTGTCAGCTGGGATAAGTCCTTTTTTTTTTATAGGAGGTTTTACAAGTTTTCCTATTTCCTTTGCAAAACTGATTGAAAGTTTAAAACATGGCTGTGGCTCCAGCAGTGTGAAGTGGATTTAAGGTTTACATCAGGATTGCTCCCGATGTATGGAGACATTCCTTGTGTAAATAATAATCTGGCTCCGTGAGTTAATCATACTAATTTTACACTGATTGGCTCTCACAGGGCAATAAAAAAGTTTGTGTGCTGGAAGTGCTTTGGGGAGGAAACCTGGAGGTTGTGTTTGATCATGGTGCGATTTCAGTTTTTGAGGTTGTTTTCTTTAGTTTGGTGGTTTGTGGGTTGGGTTGTTTTTTTTTAATCTGTAACTGTTTTTTAAAAGTGTTTGCTTTTTTGTTTTGTCCAACTGTAGGAAGCAGTTTGGTTCCTTTCCAATATCACAGCAGGAAACCAGCAACAAGTTCAGGCTGTAATAGATGCTGGGCTAATCCCTATGATCATACACCAGCTGGCTAAGGTCAGTCAAACTATCAGCTATGCAAGTTGTCATTCTCTTTTTATAAATCTGACACGAGGAGTCTGTGATTTTGAGTAATAAGCTTGACAGATGTTTCCATGCTGATTTTAATGAGCTATTAATTTTATTTCTTCAGGGGGACTTTGGAACACAAAAGGAAGCTGCTTGGGCAATTAGCAATTTGACAATAAGTGGGAGAAAAGATCAGGTATGTGTAGTGGGATTTTGCGTTGTCGCTGAAACGCCACACATGCAGCCATTTGTAAGAAGCCCAATGTTAAAAGCACTTTTTGTTTTCATTATTTAGGTTGAATACCTTGTACAGCAAAATGTAATCCCACCGTTCTGCAATCTGCTCTCAGTAAAGGATTCTCAAGTGGTACAGGTGGTGCTGGATGGTCTGAAAAACATCCTGATAATGGCTGGTGATGAGGCCAGCACAATAGCTGAAATTATAGAAGAATGTGGAGGTGAGTGCTTATTAGGCTTCTAAAAAAATTTATTTGCTGGATATTATTCTATCTTCCCCTTGCAGATGTTGGTATTTATTACAGCATTTTTTTATCATGGGTTATTTGAGTAAGCGAGATGCTTGTAATGAGAGAAATTACTTTTTTTTCTGTTTAGTTTGGTTTAGGGAGCATCATGTTAGAGAAAATCATTGAAGGAGCTTCTTTAGTGTTTTAGATTTAAATGAGAATTGTACCTCTTTTCATTTGATTATTGCATATACTTCATTCTGTGGTGGAATACGCAGTTCTTGCTTTACTTTATTGCCTTGGCAGCAGTTAGGATAATAATTTCATTACAGACCAAAGCAGGATGAGGAATCAGGCTTTTGGATATTGGAGCCCAAGTTTTAACAGATGCTAATTAGTGTATTATAGTAAGCTAGCAGTAAAGGGATGCTTAAACTTCCCAGTGAAGTTCTTTTTTCCCTTGTGTTATGCCATTCCCAATTTGAAAATGGAAATAGGGTTTTAACCTATTCATTGGTGTGAGATTTGTCACCTTGTTGTTTTAAACCTGTATGCAATTAACAAATGAAGCTACTTCATTTTGGTGATATACAGAAACACAGTGACTGGAACAAAAACTGTGTAGTAGCTTATGTATGTAGTACATGCTGTGTATGTAGTTTTACCAAAAAAAGAGAGAAGCTTCCATTATTCCTTCCTCATAAAACATGGTAGTCCATCACGTGCAAAGGTTCACAAATTGTGTTAGACAGTATTTGAAAACTGAGCTACATTTTTTTCTAGCATTTTTCAACAGTAACGTTTCATTCTATTCCTTAGTTGTTTTCAGAATAGTTAGTAGTTCAGTTTAAACTTACAAAACTCTTCTCCATTTTATTTCATGCAGGGTTAGAGAAAATTGAAGCCTTGCAACAACATGAGAATGAAGACATTTATAAACTAGCATTTGAAATCATAGATCAGTATTTCTCTGGTGATGATGTAAGTATGCTAAAGATGGAAGAGTGTGTGTGCTGTGCTGATAGTTTAGTAAGTACGTTGTCATTGTTCCTCAGTTCCAAATGTCATGAACGTAGTTTATCTGGTAAGTCAGATTTCCCATTCCTTTTTCAATACAGCTTCCCTTAATTGAAAGTCTTGGAAGAGTTTCTCAATGCCAAGGATTTTCTTTAGCAACATCAAGATGACTACTCTGGTTTTGTCTCACTGACATGTAAATTGACATGTGATTACTTGTGATGAGGATCTAAACAGTTCTCTGGTTCTCCTTTTTACTTTCTACTGTGTCACTCTGGAGGGGCGCATGGATCCCTACTTTCAGATAGATCGGCTCTGTAGTCACTCATTCCAGACTCTGCATTGAAAAGAGTCATTAAAACTGTAACACTTTCTGCAACTGAATGATTTTGGACCATCTGATACTTTCTTGTGTCCTGATTAGGTATTTTGACCCTCTGAATTCTGTCTATTTCTGTTACTGGCTGCTCATGAGTGCCTTGGAAGCATAGCAGCAAGCAATGTGAAGACAAATGATAATTACCTTTTCTAGGCCATGCAAGGTGTCTGGTTCTGCAGCCTAGCATGCTATCCCCAGGTGCCGGCTCTAACTTCAAAACTCATCGATTTTCAATTCATGGGTCCATCATGTGGTTGCAAAGTTAGTCACCAGGAGCTTAGATACATGAAAAGTTCCTTATGCTTGTAATAATCCTGTGAGCACTAATAGAGTCCAGAATGACTGAGATTTCTGTAACTAACTAAAGAGCACAGCCTAGTTGATGCAGGTTGAAAAATGCCTATTTGAGGTTAGCACCCCCCTCAGTGTGTTTACTTCTTATGTAACCTAATGCAATTTAATCTATCCCTGATTTGCTGAATTTACCTCCTTTAATCAGGAGAAGACTTTACTGCAGATTAGTTTTTATACTGTTACCACCTTTTTCTGAGGCTTCTGAAACTCAAAATTGTAGAAATTCCATTATTGGAAGTTAGGAGTTAAAACATAAAACAGATTTATTTTTTATGCAGGAGCTATAAGTAGGAAATAACTTCTGTTGTTTGAGGACTGATGTGTAAAATAAAAACAGAAAAAAAAGAGACAAGAGGAGACAAGGCTGGTTGTTAGCCTGCTTGGCAGTGTTAAAGCTGACTGGCCAGGAGTATTCCTGCATTCTGTCACTTCAGGATCAACTGTATTCTCATGAGATGGTGCTGGCTACTAGGTATCCCTTCACTGTTAGTCTCATCTCCTTTGCTGAGTCCTGTAAAGTGCAGGAGCACATACTTTAAGACCAGCACGAATGGCTTCCTGACTTCATTTGTTCGGTGAAAGGCATGGGAACCTAGGTAATGTCACTTTGTAGTACCCTGCGGGAAGGCAGAACTGCTGATGATCAACCCACAGACATTTTACAAAGCATTCTGAAACCAAATTCGGTTTTCATTTGGGTGTGACATGCTCCATTCTTCCTCTGGAGGATTGTTGCTGTCACCGAATGCCTTAATCTCTCCTTCCATTTTATGTATTGTCACTCAAAGTAAAAAGAGACAATGATTTTAGGTGAGTCAGTTCTGGTGTCCGCATTACTCCAAGGCTGGATCTCACGAGGCTATTTCAGTTCCACACACAAGGGCGCTTACCTTCTTCAGAATAACACATGGTTTGAAATGAGGCATATGGTTCCTGCTGCCTTATTTGTAGAGGCTGTGTGTTCAGATGCAGCTGATGATCTGGAGGAGGATAGGTTGAGTTTGAAGTTGTGCGTGTTGATGCTACTGGCCATACTATTTGCTGTTCCTAAAGGCAATAAGTACCTAAATTATAACAGCTGTGGGTGAAGCTGGATACTGAGGCCTTTCATTCCATATCCATAGAGTAATGAAGTGCTTCTGGTTAAAAAAAAAAAATTTCAGATTACACTTATTCAGAGCAGTTTTATATAGCACTCATAAGTAGTTCTAAAGCCTTCAGATTCTGATAGGAGATACTGAGTACTCTTTTAAGCTTTATATAAGTATTTCTATCAGCTGCCACTAAAAATTATTTTCATGTTGAAAGAAAATGGGAGAAAGTGCAAAACTAATTTTGGCATTCACAGATTAGCCAACTCCAGAAGTACTAAAAATTTGCATTGAAATTAAAGTCGTACAGCTAAAATAGCAGCTGCTTTGGCCAAACAGCAACCCAGTCTCTAATCATTTCAGTTTTCCGTTTCCTTAACGGCATTAGAACAGAGTTGATGTGTTGTTCTTTTTAAACATACTGGGGGAATTGAATTCCAAAAACTGAACTCATTTTGTTGCAGCAATATTTTGAAAAAGAAGAAAAGATGAACTTCTTGTGAATCCATTCTATGTGTACTGAATGGTGCGGAGAATTGGCCTCTCATGTATTTTTCTTGTTGCATTTTATAGATTGATGAAGATCCCAGTCTCATTCCTGAAGCCACTCAAGGAGGTACTTACAACTTTGACCCAACAGCCAACCTTCAAACGAAAGAATTTAATTTTTAAGTTCAAAAAAGTGCAGCTTCTCTGTCCCACACCAGTATGAAGCACCACCAGATGGCTACCAAGTGAAGAAACAAAAGGCTCCAAGACACACATGCCTCTTCATTTTGATGCTTCTAAAGCAAGCCATGTATCGGTCACTTTGCAGTTGCCAAACGTCACTATCACATGGACAATAAATGCATATGCATGATCTCTTAAACTGTTTCAGAATTCTTTTTAACAGTCCCGACTACCTTTTTTTTGCCTTTTTCCTGGTGCCACATGCTGACAACCGCAATCTGCAGTTTTGTTAAGAATATTCCATAGTGGTGGCACATTGGCTTTCCACGGAAAAGTAGCTTCTTTGGAAAATGGTGCGCTGTGGATCAAGACACTTTGGTATGATGCATACATTTGGGAAGACTTTACAGGGGCCCAGTTTGCTCTGAGCCTCCATCATCGTCCTCCACAAACATATTTTCATATACTTTATGTGGAAGAATAGATTCAAAAATGCAAGCCAAATGAATTTCATTGGTGAAACTGAAATAAAAGTAACTTTAAAAAAACAAAACACTTGGCAATTGATTAAACACTTAAGTTTAAAACAAACAAAAAACTACTTCAGCTATCAGTAATTGATGTGTGTTCATTAACTGCCTCAGAAACCAGGGTTGGAGAATGAACTGTAGATTTGGACTGGTAAAGCTTTCGCCATTATACCTAATTTTTGAGAACAGCGAGCCCTATTTGACCACTCACTTCAGCCTGTGTGTTCCTGCTGTTTTGAAGTAATCAAATGCTGTGCATGGTATTTTACCTGAGCTACAACCTGTTATGGACTTGAACTTCTGTTTAAGCTGAAAGCAAGAGTCCCAGACTGCAGGAAAAAAAAAAAATCTGTCCAAAAACGTATTAGTTAAAAAGAATCTTGCTTTCAACTTTCAGTAGTCAATATATTTTGTTTTAAATTGATAATTGGATATGGTTGATTTATATTGGGTTTAAACTGTGGAGCTTTCATGTTTACTGTAATTTAGTCTTAAACTATTTTTTACTTAGTAACCAGTGCTTATGATGATGTGGTTGGCAACAAACCAGCAACTACTTAGAAGCGTCATAAAAGCTTCATTCTTGGAGTATTGGAAGAGTAATTCAGAAATTAGTCTCAAATCTTATTCATATGATTAAAAAAGATACAAACTGGTTGATGTGTGAGGCTGTATGGAAGCTGCCTTTACTCAGCGTAAACCTGATGTGCAGCGCACATTAAATAACTTTACATAAGGTATGTGAGGTCATTGCTTTTGGAAAATCGTCTGACCCAGTCATTTTCAAAGGGGTTTTGGTGTTGCTGAGGTGAAGATCGATAGTTCTGAAGCTCTGTAAGCTGTCACACAAACTGGTTTTGTTGCTGTTGTTTACTGGGTGTAATTTCCCAATGCATTGATGTGAAGGGATAGAAAAATCTAAACTAATTTAGTTATTGGATGTGGGTTGTATTTACTGTAATGAAGATAAGGACAGATGCCATCAGAGCTTTGTGGATCAGCTGTTTTTCCACTGATGAACAACGCATAGCAGGTGTGCATTCATTAAATATATATCTGCCAAGGTGGAGCCACTTTAAAGAGTGAGTTGTCTTGTATCTCAACTGGATACAAGCGTATGTTTAAACTGCAAGATTTTTACTTGCTAGATAATCTGTTTTAATATAGTGGTTTGGCCTCTGATTATTTATAGGTTTTATAAATTTTAGAATCAATTTCTCTTTAAGGTGGCTCAGATTTTTCAACTCTTGTGCACATAAAATTGAGTTGAAGTTCATTGTGCCTTTTTTCTTTTCCCAAAAGTTGAGTTGAAGCTTCATATGGTAACTGCATCCTATTCACACACTATAGTCTAAAATCTTGAAACTGTGTGGTGTTCGCTAAGAAAACTAAACAATAAAACGTCAAAGTTAGGTAAGGTCACAAAGTTTTTTGTGAAATTAGAATTCCAGAAGATAATGTTATTGTGAACAAATATGCCCCCTTTCTAATGCGATTTAGTCTCCCTCTGTGCCGTATAGACTGACGGATACCCTGTTCAGCCTGCACTCGCTGTTGTCCTGGAGATTACGTACAAAATCGATAGTGAAACAACAGTTTTCCACTACTGTGAAGATTTGATCCTTTTCTTGCACTCAATGCATTACATTAAAAGTGAACATTGGAGAACTGGGTAAGGCAGGACAAAGCGTTTGCTCAGTTCTTTCTGTTGTGACCTTATCAGCTTTTGATTGGGATTGCACCATTTCATAGTTAATAAAGGAAACAAAGTATATTGCTGCACTTTTACGTTTTCAGAACAGTGTTTAAAATTGCATTGTTTTTATTATTTTTTTAAACTATCAGTTAAAATAGACTAAAACGTTCTTTCAAAGAGGCATCTAAATGTGTTCCTAATTTTGTATATGGGCTTAGGTTTTGTAACCAATAAAAAAGCTGCTATCAAATACTATAAAAAAAATTCAAGAACTTATTTTGAAGATTATGAAACTGCTTAGTCTTCACAGACTGACTTAGGGGTTTTTGTCTTTGACTAGATGTTAGTTAGCAGAACTCCGCATCAAAGTTTGAAGTATGTTACAAGAATGAATAAAGTAACCTAATGCAGTTGTCTCTGAAACTTTGGATGGTGTTCCAGTACGGAGTTTTTACTTTTGAAGGAGATCTTTCCCAGATGTGTACAGGAGGCCACGGTAAGTGAGCTGCAGCTCATCTACAGAACGGTATGAAATAGTGACTTCAGTGTCATAGAATCACAGGATCACAGAATCACAGGATAGCTTGATTGGAAGAGACCGACAGGGTCATTAATTCCAACCATTCCTACCAATCACTAACCCATGTCCCCTCAGTGCTGCATCCACCCGTCCCTTAAACCCCTCCAGGGAAGGTGAATCAACCCCCACCCTGGGCAGCCTCTGCCAGTGACCAATGACCCTTTCTGGGAAAACTTTTTTCCTAAAGTCCAGCCTGAATTTCCCCTGGTGGAGCTTGAGGCTATTCCCTCTCGTCCTGTCCCCATCCCTTGGGAGAAGAACCCAGCTCCCTCCTCTCCACAACCTCCTCTCAAGGAGTTGTAGAGAGCAATGAATCATAGTTTGGGTTGGAAGGGACCTTAAAGGTCATCCAGTTCCAACCCCCCTGCCATAAGCAGGGACACCTCCCACCAGACCAGGCTGCCCAAGGCCCCATCCAACCTGGCCTTGAACACCTCCAGGGATGGGGCAACCACACCTGCCCTGGGCAACCTGTGCCAGGGCCTCGCCACTCCCAGTGCGAAGGATTTCTTATATCTAGCCCAAATCTGCCCCTCTTTCATTTTATAGCCATTCCCCCTTGTCCTATCACTACAAGCCTTTGTGCCAAGGGTTGGAGGTGCACTGTAGGGTAAAGGAGCTTTCACAGGCTTTATGTGTCCAGAAACATTGTTTCCAGGTTACCCATGCTTGGCTCCTTGGCTGAGTTGGCACTAATTTTAAGCTCTGGATGCTGTACCAGGAGTCCCTCCTCCCAGTTGGTGTGTTGTGCACCAGTGCTGGCTTTAGGCAGTCTGACCTTCCATGTCTCTGTAGATGGGAGGGATGGCCACTGTCCCTCACCTCAGGCATGAGTGACCCCATTGGGGTGCAGCTTAGGGAGAGATTGGAGACTGTCCATGTCCAGCAGCCGCCTAATTGGTACAGTCTTGCTTTAATTATGTGATGGCACTAGTGCAGAAAAACCTCTTGGACCACTTCAGAGGTGCCTGTGACTTGGCAGCCACAGCTTTGCCATCCTTGTTCCCTGGCAGTGGGTGAGTCACCTGGAGAAGACTCTATGTGAGCAGGTTGATGATGGAGATGAGCTTCCCGTGCCGTATTTTAAGCTGTGTGAATGCTCTTCCATGGGGATATAAAGGATAAAGATCTCAAAATAACCCAGCCCCCACTTGCAAAAGCAGTTAAATCTCTAGTTCCTTCAGCTTTCAGTTGACAAAATGAAACTGTTGAATCATGTGGGTGTTTTGAAACCTGTTAATCATCCAGCAGGTCCTGCTTGGATGACTTGAAAGACACTGCATGGGGATAAAGAATATATAATTTTAGGAGACATCTTGTTTAGAAAGATTAAAACCTAGGGAATATCTTGATGCTCTCCATATTTCTAAAAACAGAAACACTAATTTTGTTTTGATCTGCTAAACATAAACATGTAAGGTGATCTGCCAACGGGCCTATTTTTAAAGAAAAAAGTCTCAGTGGACTGGACGATCGTTCAGCCCCATTTTGTTATTCTAATCGGAACTATAATGTCCTTTGGATTCTGAGCGTGTTTCAAACTGCAAGCAGCCTAGTTTACATTATGTTCCTTCTATTTCAGTGCATAAATAATACTCCCTTTGTGGCACAGTTACACTTGAAGCATTTTTAGGACAACAAATGATGCTAAGCCATTAGGAAGCGCTTTTCAAGAAGAAAAATAAAAACCTGTAGAAAACTGCGGGCTCCAGTAGGCGAAGCCTTGGAAGATTTTTCTCCAGGGATTCGTCATGATTGCCACTATCAACTCCATGGCAGCAAGAGCTGGAAGTGCTCAGGGCTTCTTCAGGGTGGTACATTTCTTCAGACTGCTTGGGAAAATTGCCCTGTGTTAGGACACAGACTTGCAAACTAGAGCAGCTTTGTGGTTTCCTGATGGTGGTTTGTGTCCCCCTCATCCTGCAGCAGAAGCAGTAAAAGGCAGGGCTGATCTGTGCTGCTGGCTGACACCCAGAGATCCCCAGCTGCCTCTGTTGGAGCCACTTCATTTCCAAAGGCATTAATGGTAAAGCTTTCTTGAGCAGCATACAGGTTTATAAAAGAACGCAGGAGTGTTTTTTTCCCAACCTTAGTTTTAAGAAGCATCTTGGGGACATTGCAGCCTTGTGTATCACACCTAAGGCTATTAAAACCTTGATTCTCGTGTGTTAAAATGAAGGCTGAAGTATTTACTGCTCCCAGCCTTCACCCATCAGCAGTAAAATGGGGTGAATGTTACTGCGCAACCTTGGAGGGAAAATCCCGTGAAGACACCATTCAGGCTCTTCCCTGAATGCACTGAGGGAACCATAGGAGGAGGTTAGTTTGTAGTTTCCTCAATGTACATTAAGTAAGGCCGAGGGACAGGTGAAGATGCAGAATGTGGACTAATCCTCCTCATTACCAAGTGGGGTCCTGCAGAAAACTTTAGCAGTTGAATCTTTCTACTGTGATGAAATGAAACACAAGGGAGCTCATACCTGCATCCTTATTATTTTCAAACTGATCACCTTTAGTGGCTTTTCTGTTTTTCTTTTTATCCCTACCTCACGAAGTCACCTCACGAAGTGACCCCCAACCAAATCTTCTGTGTATGAAAAGGGAGAATGACGTTGAAATATTTTTTCAGTGGCTTCAGGAAGCTCATTTCTTGGTTTGTCCAGGGAGATGCTCAGGGATGTTGCACCTCTTGCCCTGGAATTAGACCTGTCACTGTTCCTTTCTGTTCGGTGTAGTTTACAGCTGATTTCCTCTGCATTTTGTACTTCTGCATCCTAGTAGGGTTCCCTCTAATCTACACACTGCCTGAGTTTTATGATGTTGAAAATAAGGGATAAAATCCTTCTGTTCTCCTTGCTTTGGTGACCTGAGCTTACAGGAGAAGTGACAGCAGTGTCATCTGGCCTTGAAACTGTGAAGAATAATATTTGACATTAGTTCCTTAAGAACAGTTTGTGAGACATTGGTTTTTGCTCTTTAGAGCACAGCAGTGCATAAGAAATCTCAGAATTAAATGTGTGTAAAGGGAGTCTTTTGATTTGTCCAATTCTCACATTTAAATCAAAGATATCCAAAGTCTTCCAAAAAGTGCGTAGCTTCCTGAAAAATGTAGTCTTGCAGCTTTTGCATATCTTGATCCTTGTAATTTTCCATACCTCTGAGCTATTTGCTTTAGTGGTTTAGAAAAAATAGTAAAAATAAAAAGGAGGAGGGGGGAAAAGAAAGTTTAAATATCTCCACTTTTTTTCTGCATGGTAAAGCAATATTTCCATGCCTTTTTTCTGCTTATAAAACACCTGCTAATGCCTTCATCTCACATGATAAAAAAACTGTCCAAAGGGTTCATTTGGTAACAGAAGGAGCTGGATGTGCCGACACCAATTTGGAAACTCAGTGGTAATGCTCACTTCAGCTCTGCCTGTAATCTCAGCATTCCCAGGCTCTGTTGAAGTAACTGAGCCTTTGCTGAGAAAGGAGCACGGCCCACTGGGAATAGTTAGCAAGGTAGCATCCTGCTTCTGCACCAGGAGTGTGTTCCTGCTCTCCCAGCTATCAAACTGCTGGGGTTTTAGACCCAACCTCTCCATCAGCAGCACAGACCCAAGCATCTGCACTGAGCTTTGAACAGTTACTGATATCCAGGGACGTATAATTTGGGGAGCTCAACCTGAGGTCTGTGCTTGTAATATTAAAAACCTGATGGAAATGGAAGAATCATAGAATCATAGAATAACCAGGTTGGAAGAGACCCACTGGATCACTGAGTCCAACCATTCCTATCAAACACTAAATCACTGATTTCTGCTCAAAAACAAGGAATAAACTTTCCCCTTTGCCAGGGTGAAAGGTGACCACTTGGCAGCAAAGAACCTAAAATTAAAACCTGGCTTCCCTTTGCACAACCTGCTGTCTGCTAATGAGGAATCGAAGCAGGGCATCTCACCTCTGAGCATCTTGGAAATCACATTCTCCATGCAGCAGCCTGAGCGGACTGGGAAAAACCCACTCATCAACGTACTTATTTGAGTACATTTAGGTTTGCTTCTCATGCACCGAGCAGAATGGAGGTGGAGAAAGCATTTTTGGAAGCTTTGTGTGAGCAGGCTTTGGGTTTGAAGGTTACAGATGATTTTTGTTTCTTTCCCTGAGACTCCTCACCAGGGGAAGCCTCCTGGTGGCATCTACATACACATTTGAGACTGTAGGGCACACCGGATTGGAGAGGTCCCCTTTTGTGGCCCCTGCATTTCATATCTTCCTTGCAAAAATAGCTTGAATTTTTCCCCTCTTGCAGCAGGTGCTTTACAGTGCTGCTCCTCTCCTGCAGGCTCCCAAAAATCACACTCAGGTGTTGGTCACTGTAAGTATCTGTGTCCACATGTTAAGGCAGGAAAGGTTTGTTAACCACAGCAGCAGCCACCTGCAACTCTCCCTGCCGTCTATGGTGGGACCAGCAGTCAGAACCCCCCCTGTGCTGCCCACTGACTTTGTTGTTGTTGTTGTTGTTGTTCCTTTAATCTGACACCTTTTGCTGGGCTTTATGAGAACTCCACTAGCTCCACCATAGGTAAAATATATTCCAGCCTGAGCAGCAGTGGTTGTCAGGCACAGTGTTTCAGTTCTGGCTCTATCCAATACACTAACTGTTCCCGTTTCTGTTCCTGGAAGATCATAGAATCATAGAATAGTTTGGATTGGAAGGGACCTTAAAGATCATCCAGTTCCAACCCCCCTGCCATGGGCAGGGACACCTCCCATCAGATCGAGCTGACCAAGGCCCCATCCAACCTGGCAGACACACCTGCCCTGGGTAACCTGTGTCAGAGCCTCACTACCCTCTGAGAGAAGAAATTCCTCCTTAAGAAGAGGGGAACCATGTGATCACAGGGTTGCAGGATGAGTACATGAACTATTTAAAGAAGGAACAGGAGCCACAGAACTGATGAGAGGGAGCTGTGACTGGCTGTGCTGGAAGAAGAGTGTTAGGGCAGTAGTCAGAAACCTTGGAAATACCTAGGGGAATGAAGGTGATTAAGAATTTTTTTTAAAGGTAGGAAGAGCTTTCTTTTCAAATACAAAGTCCTAGTCCTATCACTACAAGCCTTTGTAAACAGACCATCCCCAGCTTTCTTATAGCCCCTTTAGGCACTGGAAGGTCACTATAAGGTCTCCTTGGAGCCTTCTCTTCTCCAGACTGAACAACTCCAACTCTCTCAGCCTGTCCTCAAATGGGAGATGCTCCAGCCCTCTGATCATGTTTGTAGCTTCCTCTGGACCAGTTCCAACAGCTCCATATCCTTCTTACATTGAGGATTCCAGAACTGGTCACAGTACTCCAGACGAGATCTCACAAGAGAGGATCTTTGTCCTGAAGCTACAGTGTGAAGCGCATACTGCTGCATTGACTGCATTGGCTGTGGTTCTGACTATGCTGGCTTCAGTCACTGAATACAGTGCAGTGCTGGGAATACACAATGCTGTGGCCCAAACAAACTAGAAATAACCCAAAATCCATGACAAAAATGAACAGTCTGACCCTAACTCCTTAATTTTCTTGGCTCTGTAGTTGATGGCTTTAACAAGGCATCTTGGTTTGGGTGTAGCTTTTGTTTTGCCACTGAAATGTTCTGCACTATCCCTGAATTTTAAAGTTTGGGAGTTTGTTTGGTTTTCGTTCAGATTTTTTTTTTTTTTAGTCCAGTACTCATACTAGCATCATGGGTATAACATGCAGTCTTGAAATTCACAGCAAGGATTCTCTCAAAAACCCTTTCCTTGTGCCTGTTTTCTTTTCCTGGAGCACATCATCTTCAAGAAAAGGGGGAGAGACTCCATTAGGTTTCGGCACCAAAATGAGGCTGAAATCATCTAATTAGGATGCACCTCTCATGAGGAGGGCAGCAGAGGCTGTGAGATGCTGCCATGTGGCTGGAACACCAGGGGCTGTGAACTACATCTCAGCAGACTATTGCCTGCTGGTGATGAGATCCAAGTGAGATCCAGGGGTTGCCTGCACCCACCTCCACCAGGACGTGTTCCCTGCTGTCCCAGTCATTCCTGCTGTCTTTGAAGAGCTGCTTTTCTCAAAGGCACAGCAGATGTTGTCCCCAGCTCTGGAAGCTCAGGACCATTTTTCTGTAATTGCAGCCCAAAGCCTGCTCTTTCTTGCTAAGCTTCCCCTGCTTTGCTTGTGACAAGCGCATCTTGATTGTATTTTAATATTATTTGGCAAGAGTATTAATTTTTTATGAGGTGGTGTCAAGCATGGATTTACTCCTTGTTCTTTTCTTAATACAGTGAATCTTTACAGGTGGCATTTCAAAGTTTCTTTAGAAGGAAAAAAGTAATTTGCAGCCATTAGGTGTTTTAAAGTGATAATTAAGACATTCCAATGTATTGTACAGCCTGTTGCTTGAAAAAAAAGAGGGGTTTGTACCCTTTTTTTTTCATGTTGTATTTGAAAAGAAAGCTCCTCCTACCTTTAAAAAAATTCTTATCCACTTTTCTTCCCCCAGGTATTTCCAAGGTCTCTGGCTACTGCCCTAACACTCTTCTCCCAGCACAGCCAGTCACAGCTCCCTCTCACCAGCCCTGTGGCTCCTGTTTCTTCTTTAAATAGTTCATGTACTCATCCAGCAACCCCTGCAATCACATGGTTCCCCTCTTCTTAAGGAGGAATTTCTTCTCTCAGAGGGTGGTGAGGCACTGGCACAGGTTGCCCAGGGCAGGTGTGGCTGCCCCATCCCTGGAGGTGTTCAAGGCCAGGTTGGATGGGGCCTTGGTCAGCCTGGGCTGGTGGGAGGTGTCCCTGCCTTTAGGAACTGGATGATCTTTAAGGTCCCTTCCAATCCAAACCATTCTATGATTCAATGATCTTCCCAGATACTTCAGCAGGACTATGGTGAAACCCATCAGAGAAGCCCCATCAGTAACCAGGGGGAAAATGCCACGTAGATCCATCCAAAACCAAAGAAACAAGAGCAGAAATCTGCTAACATTCACTTGTCATGGATTGGCTGAAATATGAAAGTTTTGAAGAGACCAGTGAAAAGGTGAATTGTCCTTCCTGTGCTGGTGAAGAGAATAGGAAAAGGTGAGCTGTTCCTGTACTGGTTTTAATGCTGGCTGTTGTTTTTCCAGCTCACTGATTTCCCTCTCTCTGTGGGTGGATGGAAAACTCCCCATCAGAAATTAAAAGATAAATCTGCACTCATTTTGATGCCACAAAAATGGCTTGTTGAAGCTGCTTTAAAAATCAATCCCACAGAAAGGTCAGTAAATCGGTGAGTAATTAACTGTGTAATTAGCTGTTCATATGCAGTGTGAAAGATGACCTAAGTGCCCTCAGAAGAGGCAACTCCCGCTGCAGTGATCCCTGCAAAGCAGAAAAGGGACGGGATGTCCCAGCAGTAGAGAAGTTGGTGGCCCTGGCAAGCAGGCTGCTCCAAGAAAGGACAGATGTTTATCAGAACGGCTTTTCTCAGTGGAGTGGTGACTAAAGCCCAGTTATCGTTTTCAGTTAAGTGACAGTAAAACTTAACACATACCAGAAAGCCTCTGGAGGTGTCACGTTGTTGATTGTCCATCCATAGAGACATTCAAAACTGTTGCACAGGGCCTCGAACGACCCGATTTAAGCAGGATTTTGGACCAGATGTCCCTTCCAAACCTCTCTCCTATGAGTCAGCCACTTTTGCCAATACATTTAACTCACAGAAGAGCACGTTAACAACTACTGACCGGGTCAGTTAGAGAGAGCTGATGAAGCTGTTGGAAACTACTAGCAGTGTCTGGAGGCAAGATACAGGTTATAACAAGGAGGAGGGGAAGATTTTTTTTCCTTTATAAAGAGAGCCAAGTAAGTACCTGTTGCTGAAAAAAAAAAAAAGGAAATAAAATAGGAAGAGCGGGCTGTNGCTTTGACACCAATCACACTCAGAGGAAGACAGAAACTATAAGTTCAAGGGTGCCCTCCTGGCTGTAATCCATAAGCACAGGGGGTCAAGGGATTAATATCACTCTGTGTGGCACAGGCTCTCCTGCAGAACTACCAAGAGAAAGAGGCAATGAACTTCCCTCCCTTGAGCTACCTTCCTCCTGCAAACCTCCACACTGCTCCCTTTGAACTGGACAGGCGCTTTGACACTAAAGCATTTAAGTGCTGTTGCGTGAGCGTCCTGTGAGCATTTCATTAGAGCAACACAGGGCTCATTCTGCTTTAACACACTTTCCAATGCTAGAGAAAGGGAAAATAATGAGGAGTAAATTCTCTGTTGCTGTTTCAAATATTATGACCCTGCATCGTCTTGACAGTCTCTTAACAATGGCATAAATGAGCTGAGCAATACGACCAAGCATCTAGAAGAGCCTTATTCCAGAAAACAAGGATGGTAAATCACATGATGACCCATGAGATGGGTTATTTTGCCAAATTACTGCTTCAGGGGAAGTGAGAACACTTTCGGTAACCAGGATGTTGCTTCATCAGTTTCAGGCATTCAGAGTTCTCACTGCCAAGAAAAACCCATTCTTCCCCACCTCCTACCTCACTGTTTTAACTTTAATTGGTGATATCTGCCAAAGGCTGGTGGCTACCTCTACTTACTACCAGAGGAGCCTATTTTTAATCTTTAAAGGGATTAAAAAACCCTCATGGAGGAATGGGAAGGTTTCAGTGCCTTTTTTAACCATCAGAGTCAAATGCACGCATCAAGAGCCAATTAAGAGTAAAACATCACCAGGACAACCCTTAAGTCCATGTTGAGTTTAAAATATTGCTGATCCCCCAGCCTAATGTACAATACTTTGTTTTGTACCATGTGAGATGCAAGACTGAAACAACAGTGAGATCGATAAGGAGATTTTTTTTTTGGTGTGGCAAAGCAGCACAGAGCCTTTTTCATTGTGCCTCTAGGACTGATGTTCAAGACAGCCAGATGGGCTTCCAAGAAGAAGTTTCTTCAACTCTATCTAGATGTTAGCACTTGTGTTGTCTCACAAAAACTGCTCGGTCCAGCTCCAAATATCGAATACCTGACACGTGTATTGGAGACGTGCGTTAGAACCAAACGATGACCACCTAATGCAGCCCAACCTGCTTAAGTTAACTGCAAAGATTTAAAGACATTATTTTGTCCTCCTTACCATGCTCACAGCTTTTTCATATAATTAATTGTATGTTTAAGTATACTCATAACCATGATCACTTAGTCCAGATCAACACTGGAGCAGTATTTTATAGCATATAATTGTTCTTCTACACTAACACAGTAAAAGAAATACTTTTTCAATTGGGAAAGATTTATTTTATTGAGACCTTCTTATACATGTCAGATTCTGTTTCTTCGTGACCGTTCAAACTCTCTATTCCAGCTGCTGCCTTCTATGAAATGAGGCTAATAACAGCACCAATAACAGTTGATTGATTAATTCCTGAGCAACTGTAAAACACTCTGGTATGAACAGAAGAGGATTTTGTGACGTATTTTTCCTTGGTGTTTCAAGATTGAATTATTTCTTGAAAGCAGCTGTCTTTTGCTGCCTCAAAATGTTGTGTCCTTTCTCTCCCCTGCCCCTACCACTTTCATTCGTTTAATAATAAGGTAGAGGCTACTATGAAATTTCTTAGCTTTAACCCTGAATAATGGAATTTTGGGTACAGGGAGCCCTCAAGCACATGATTTACAAGTCCTTCCAGGGGTTCAGCAGGATGAGGCCAAGACCATCACTGCAACAAGGGACCCAGCTCTGTTGTTAGCTGTGAGGGGCATTTTGGTTGCTCTGAACACAGTTGTGTGGAGAATCCTTTGGTTACCAACCAGCTTGGTCTCACCCAGTTTCAAAAAGACTGAGAGACAGGGCTTTGTCCTGGCTGTTCAGGCCATCAAGACTGGCCACACAGACATGTTTCCAAGCACCTAGAAGTCAGGTTTGATTTCTTGGTTTTTAAATATAATCCAAGGAGAATGGGGTAAAATTTTCATTAAATAAGTATTTGATAAAAATAACAAATGGAAGACACAAACCAAGAAATGTAGACATTAATATAAAATTAATATATACCCATCCTTGACGTGCATTATGCCATAGAATCCTGACTTGCTTCCATGGCTTGAAGGCTATATCACAGATGCTACACGAAAACCTATTAGCTTTCAGCCGTTCGAAGTCCTCTGTTTATGCTGCTGATTTTCCAGTTGATGAACATGTGATCCGAGCTAAGCAAGAAGTGGAGCAGGACACATTCAAGTATCCCCCTGTGAGGATCACTCCATCAGGATAGCTGCATTGGGGCTGGGAGCTGTAGAAAGAAGAAAAACGCTTCTTTGCCTTGTGCACATCTCTGTTATAATTCATATTGCTCTGGTAAAAAGCACCCCTGATGAAGCAGTGGACATGCATACAATGTATGATCAGAACCTGGCAACTGCAAGACAAGCTGCGGCCAGTGATGAGAGTCCGGGAGATGGAACCAAAAGTGCTCCACAGTGGGAATTTTGCTCAGAGGTCTTCCTGGTGGGTTTTGGTGGGAAGCAACTGGGTGTTTAGAATCATAGAACCATAGAATCACCAGATTGGAAAAGACCCACTGGATCATCAAGTCCAACCATTCCTATCAATCACTAAACCATGCCCCTCAACACTTTGTCCACCCATCCCTTAAACACCTCCAGGGAAGGTGACTCAAACACCTCCCTGGGCAGCCTGTTCCAGTGCCCAATGATCCTTTAAGTGATTTTTTTTTTTCCTAATCTCTAGGCTAAATCTCCCCTGGTGGAGCTTGAGGCCATTCCCTCTTGTCCTGTCCCCTGTTACTCGGGAGAAGAGGCCAGCACCCTCCTCTCCACAACTTCCTTTTAGGTAGTTGTAGAGAGCAATGAGGTCTCCCCTCAGACTCCTCTTCTTGGTGGGGCATGTGCCAACTGTAGATCTGCTCATTTTATCATAGAATCATTAGGTTGGAAAAGACCTAATAGAGAGGTCCTTAGAGGGTACCTGGAGGCTGGGATCCTCTGCAGCAAACCTGCAGGCAGCGAGGGCCCATCCTCCTGAGGTTCAGATTTGCTCTGGAGCTTGCCTCCTCCCCACTGGCTCTGTGAGGGGCTGCTCCTGGGATGGGGAGCTCTGCTCAAGACCCCGCAGCAGCTCTCCCAGGACAGCCAGGGCTTCCTGCAGGCCCTCTCCAGTGTGGGCACTGCAACCTCGGAGCACCCAGTGGTGCCCCGCCAGCCGTCCCTGTTGCAGCCTCTCCTCCAGCTCGGTGGGAGTCAGAGCTCCTGGCACCTCCTGCTTGTTGGCCAGGAGGAGGACAGGGGTGCCAGTCATGCTGGGGTGGCTCAGCACTTCCTCCAGCGCCGCTGCTGCTTCAGGCAGCCGAGCTGTGTCTGTGCTGTCAAGCACAAAGATGAGGGCGTTGGTGTCCTCCAAGTAGTCAGGCCAGCTCGCTCGCAGGCTGCCTTGTCCACCGACATCCCAGAGGGTGAAGGATACGTGACAGGGTGTTTGCAGAGACTCCACATTGAAGCCCACTGTCGGGCAGGTCTCCACCGCCTGGCCGCTCTTCAGTTTGTACAGAAGGGTGGATTTGCCAGCAAAGTTGAGCCCCAGCATGACAACTCGTGCATCTCTTTTGCGCCGGCCTTTGGAGATCAGCTTCCCCATCAAGACGCTGTTGCAACAGTGGCAGAAAAATTGCAGCTAAAAAACAAGGGAAGCGTATTTCCTCAATAATGTCAGTTAATAACAGAGTGCTCAGTCCTGCCTCTCCAAGGGAGCACTTTAGGTTTGCTGAAGAAGGACACAGGCAACTCACTTTTGCTTTTCTTTGTAGCTAAAATGAGGCAAGAGCTATTATTTATGAGATGTAGAGCACAGCCAGGGAGTGCCGTTGCAATTTCTATATCCCAGCTCTGTGGCCGCTCACTTCCATTTTCATTCACAACCTGAAATGATCATTGCAAAAGTGAGCCAAGGTTTTGCAGGAAGAGGTGGGGAGATGGTGGAGCAAGTTTCCTTTTCACTGAGTACAGAAACAAATGAGCTTTTGTTCATTGGCTTCTCTAGAGGAAATCCACCCCCAATAGGACAGGACAAGAAGGAACCTGGTTTTCAGACTGGAGTTACTCTGGGAATTTGCTGAATCACAGCTCAAGTGAGTGGATTTAAACATGAGCAAGAAGACAATTTTTCAGCTAGTCTTACAGTAAAAGATACAAACCAAATCTTTATAGCATCAGCTTTTACTACCTGTTGTGCAGATGGTAATGGCTGCAATTAAAAAAAAAAAATGTACACAAGCATGTTTTTTTTAATGTCTTATTGAAATGTGACCAGCCAAAGCCACCTTCCCTGGGATGAAAATCTATAAAATTCTTTACATCAAGATATTTACTTACGTTTTAACTTCCATAAGTGAAGCAAAGACAGTCCTCTGCAGCTGAAGAGGTAAAGAAATCCCTTAGTATAAGGGGAGAATGTTTAACAAGGCAGCACTGCTTGAACTTTACACGCTAGAGGCAAAAACATGCTGCTGAGACAGCTCCCAGAGTCGCTTGTACAAGAGCAGCTGATGACAGCCAGGCAGAGCCCCAGCAAACCTGGTATTTACCTTCCTTATTGGTTGGTTTTGTTCCAGAAAAAGGTGCTTAGAGACATGCAGAACTGAAAGTGGCTCTAAATCTCATATTGTGGCACTAATGCAGAGCTGCTTTCCTGTCACCTTTGTTAGACAATGAAGAAGGAAATATGATTCATCTGTGCTTCCCTGGGGACTTCCATGTGTCTAGTGAAGCTGCAGCTTCCCCAGTGACAATCTCTGCATGACAGTTCTGTGTTGCAAGCCACCCTTGCAGAGAATGAAATCCATTGCAACACATGGAAGCGACTGTCTGGTCAGTGACCAGGTCACTAATAGACAAACAGAGACATATTTCTTACCCTGGGGATAAGATGTGTCAATTTTCTATCTTTTAAGAAAGGAAGATGAATAAGAAACAAAACAAAACACGAGTCCAGCCCAGATAGGCTGCACAGAATCACAAGGGCACTGCAGACCACATTTTGCAAGACATTTCTATGATACGTGTCTCTCATAGTTAACCCATGAAGCTGGTTGGCACCAAGAGTATCCATGAGCTTTGGACAGTTTGCGGATATGTCAGATGTGTTCCTGTTGTCAGGCTTTAGGTTAATTCAAAAGCTAATGCTTATTTACTGCAATTGTCACAGAGTAAATCTAATAGTATAAATGTACCACCATGCAGGTGATAAATCATGCAGTGTATGTTCGTCTGTGATCTCTTCTGAAACTAGTCTATAAATGGAAAAATGGCAGGAAGCTTTCTAGATGGGAATTAGGGAGGTGATTCTGCCCTTCTATTCCACTCTTGTGAGACCTCATCTGCAGTATTGTGTCCAGTTCTGGAATCCTCAACATAAGGAAGATATGGAGCTGTTGGAACGAGTCCAGAGGAGGGCTGCAAGAATGATCAGAGGGCTGGAGCACCTTCCATAAGAGGACAGGCTGAAAGAGTTGTTGGGCTTGTTCAGCCTGGAGAAGAGAAGGCTCCGAGGAGATCTTATAATGACTTCCCAGTACATGAACGGGACTACAAGAAAGCTGGTGAGGGACTTTTTAGAATGACATGGAGTGATAGGACAAGGGGGAATGGCTTTAAACTAGAAGGGGGAAGATTTAGATTAGACATTAGGAAGAATTTCTTCACCATGAGAGTGGTGAGACACTGGCACAGGTTGCCCAGGGAAGCTGTGGCTGCCCCATCCCTGGAGGTGTTCAAGGCCAGGTTGGATGGGACCTTGGCAGCCTGATCTAGGGAGATGTCCCTGCCCGTGGCAGAGGCGCTGGAACTGGATGATCTTTAAGGTCCCTTCCAACCCTAACTATTCTATGATTCCATGAATTAAAAAGGAGAACTAAGAGGTGCAGCAGATACTGATCTTTCAGGGAACTGTGCCCACTTTGCAAGGCATGCTTCTCCCGACATTACCCTTTTGTCCAAGTTCTTCGTTTCTAAAAATAAGTTAAATTGTTATCTGTCTCTTTAATCTGCTTGTTCTCTTTTTTCCCCCACTCTTCTCCTGCCTTTTCTACTGCTTGTTTTCTCTAAGGCTTGACGGCTTGTGTGGTACGCACACGTTTCATCTGACCAGCCATTCACAGCCCTGAAATTTTTTTCAAGTAAACTAAAATATAGATACAGGAAGCAGGGGTGGAGATTCTAACCATATGATAAATAACTGAGTATTTGAGACATGATTTGATGGAATCTTTATTGCCTCACACTAACATACTGCAGAATGAGGCTGCTTCTATTAAAGAAAAAAAAAACCCCAAAAATAAGAAATACAGCCAGGAAAAGGAATGCAGCTTAAGGTACAGGGTTTTTTTAAGATTGTTTTCTTTGGTGTGGAATACAGTAGTTCATGGGCAAATAGGGGGAACTCTATATTGGTTTTCTTACGTTCTCATACCCTATGTGTTGAACTGCAGTCTATTTTCTTTCTTCCTGCCAATTATTCCAAATAGGGGATGCCAACTGTGCCTGCAGAGTCTGTTCCACCCACGGCTATGTTATAAAAGCATAGTATTTCAAATAAATAATAGATAGGAGCAATTGCAAGTCTGTTTAAGAAAAAAAGAAAGGAAACAAAGTAAAAGCAGATGAGATGAGCTCTGAGGGAGTCTATTGCTGGAGCAAAAAGGCTGTATGCTAAATAATTCAGAATTTGTGTTCAAAGACAAGCACAGCCCTTACCCCAGCTACATGGGCCGAACAAATGTTCTTGCCTTGTGTTTCATTTCTCTGAATTCACAGAGACAAAGCCAGTGCTCACTAATTCCATTTATAATTTAATAGAATTTCAGTCTATTTAGTTGTTTGCTGTTTGTTAGGCATGCATTCTCTTGTTTCCTAGCTATTCTTCACAAAGGAAAATAATACTAGTAGTAGAGGAGAGAATCCTCACTCCTCCCCATGTCCTTAAATAGTAACTGGAGTTTTGCCCTAATCACTACATTCACTATAAAAGTAATTTGCACTCACTCCATGGGGTGCAGACAGGTGGAAGAAAGAGTCTTTAAACTGAAGGAGGGTAGATTTAGATTACATATTATGAAGACATTGTACCCCGTGAGGGTGATGAGACACTGGCACAAGTTGCTCAGAGAAGTCCTGGATGCCCCATCCCTGGAGGTGTTCAAGACCAGGTTGGATGAGGCTATAAGCAACCTGATCTAGCTGTAGGTGTCCCTGCCCATGGCAGCAGGGGGTTGGAACAAGATGATCTTCAAAGGTGCCTTCCAACTCAAACCATTGTATGATTCCATGATCTGCAGTGGAACACTAGTCACAGGCTTCAGAGAACAAGACAATAGTTGATGGTTCCCTAGGGAGACCGCGTCATTTCAGGATTGATGCTCTTAGCATGGCTGTCAAGATTGTCTTCATGGCTGTGATGCCATACACCAAAACAGAGTGAGCTCTGAAGCAGGTAGGTCTAATCATAACTAATTCACTGGAAATCAGTGTTAATCAGACAGCAAAGGTGTGGCTGAGTCCATCAGAAATGCTTCTCCAGAAGGCAGTGGCCCCTATTTATTACACGTTACCAAATGTTAAGGGAAGTGAGAAAATATGATAAACATATCCATGTAGGCCTTTGATATTATTGATAGTTGGTTATGATAAATAGAATATTGTATTAGGAATGTAATAACAGGTGTTGGAAATTAATCTTTACAACAACAAGAATACCAACGTTATCTGTGCCAAGAAAAGGTTTTTACTCCATCCTCTCCCTTATCCTAGTATTTGCCCCTTCATCTGTTGGATGTAAAGACTACAGAGCAGACTTTTTTTT
The DNA here is from genome assembly GCA_013389865.1 of Piaya cayana. Classification (NCBI taxonomy): domain Eukaryota; kingdom Metazoa; phylum Chordata; class Aves; order Cuculiformes; family Coccyzidae; genus Piaya; species Piaya cayana. The sequence goes on from WAAB01011293.1 coordinate 39,453, forward strand.
ACACTATTCCTTCAGTTGCTATCAAGAAGTCCTACAGAAACTACCTATTAATGCTTAATGATACTGCCTACCTGCACTATATATAATAAAGGTAATAATCTCTATGGGAAGCAAAAGTTACAGCTTAGAAGATATGCTGACGAAGCTCAGCTCTCCAGGTTAGTCCAACGAAATTCTGCTTTGCAATACACAGATCCAGTTCCCCTTGAGGGGTTTCCCCTGTTCCAGTTCCACAGGATTGTGAGAATTAATTGATAAGTTTTGCTGCAGTTGGTTTGTATGTTTAATTATTTTGTCATATAAATCTGTCTGGTATTGAGAGATAATATGCAGACAATCTCCAGATATGATGTTTAGTTGTCTAGCAAGATGTAGTTGTCTTAGGTCAAATGATAACCTGAAGGGAATCTCCAGACATGGTCGAATATTCCAAAAACATAATGAGCAATCTTGGAGAGATTTATACGATTCTTTGTCTAAAACTAGTATATATACCCACTACTTTTGTAAGATGGCATGCCTTTTTTAGAAGGGCATCCAATTCAGCCCTGACTTGTAAAATAAAAATATTATTGCCTTTGCTTCAAAGACTTTGTCCTTTTCAGTATTTTACCAGTGAATGTTTCTCACAGGAAGAAATGTGATTAAAATGACAATGTAAGCGTGGACTTGAAAATATGCTTTACACAGTTTGCCATGTTCCAGAGCAACAGTGGAGTCTCACACTCAGCGTTCCTCAGGTTCAGTGGTTCTGTATGCAAGGTTTTGTTTGTTCATTTGTTTTTAATTTTTATCTTAGCTTACATGCTAAGGACATTTAATGGTTGGACTCGATGATCCAGTGGGTCTCTTCCAGCCTGGTGATTCTATGATTTTATGATAATGAAGGAAATGTATTTAAAAGATACTGGAAATAAGCAACAAGAATGAAAGCTACGAACCAAAATTCGCTACCTTTGTCTCTGGTTAAATGGATGAAAGCAAAGAAACGTGAAAATTCAGAAAGTGCATTTTAGCTGGCCGGCCACAGAGTGTCACTGTCATCCCACATACTTCTCAAAGAAGAGCCTGTCGGGCAGAATTCGCTCCTGCCAAACAGTACATGTCAGAGCTCCTGCTTTGATTAGGAGAGAACGAAGAGCCCTCAGGCTTCTGTCACCCTCGTGCAGCAAAATCCCTTTGAAACAGGTTTTTCTGAACAACAGCTGGACACCTGTTTTGTGTACCTGCTCTTGCACATCCATAGAAAGCTGATGGTGGGGACTGTGGAAGAGAGTTGGAATAAGATGCCAGCTCTGTGCAGGTGACATTTAGCTCCATACTGGTTTTATCTCAGATTTCGCTGGCATCCTATGCTAGGACTCTGCAGTTTGAATGAAAACAGTTAACTGACTGACGGAGAAAATAATGCTGAGTGAGGAGGAGATAAATGCTTTGAAGAACTGACTTTCTTTAACAGGTCACCGACAGCTGCCATCTCTTCACTGTTTGTGGTCACTTACACAGCTGCAGGTGCAGAACAAACTTTTAAATCCACAACTGACAAGATTATAAATTAAGCTAAACTTGGTCTTATCTATGACTCCACACACCTTTGTGATCTCCAGGTTTGACAATGTATACTTTGGGATGAAACCGCCAATTCAGGTTGCATTAGGGTTCAGGGTGTAATTTCATGCCATGCTATTGTCCATTTTAGAACCTCCCAGTTTGGTCACTTGAGGAAATTACTTCATAATCACCTGCTATGTTTATCAAACAAGATGTAAGCTGAGACTGTCAGAGTAAGAGAGAGAGACTAGCATCTGAGCCAACCCACCAAAGTCAGCAATGAATTACATTACCTCTATACCGTCTTAAGCAAAAATTCCTTTCACTCTGCAAGATTTGACTCTGAAGATCTTTGCTTTGTCTGGTTGGCCTGTTTAATGCTTTCATAACATTTCCAGCCTGTCATAACTTTTCCAAGATGGATGTAAGGTTTTATATCCCTTTTATGTCTAGAAAAAAATGATGAGGCAAAGTTGCTTTTTGCTATTTTTGGCTTTTACAAATGGAAAGAAAAAGAACTGGAAGTAGTTATTTGTGAGATTATAAAATTACTTCTGCTCCAAACACAGCACTTTTTTAGCTGTTTCAGCCAATTGTAAAGCTCAAACACAGTATAAACTGCCTGAAACTACTTTTTAAGGACTCATTGAACACAACAAAATCTAATTAGTGATAACAAGAAACTTAAAGCCACACAAACAGAATACCTGACTAGGGGCTTGTTTTGCAGTACTTGTTAGAGAAACTGGGTTTCTGTATATTGTAACTAAGCAGCTGGTCTCTTCTACGGTATGAAATAGGCCAAAGTTCTGTTTACTCAGCTCCACCTTCACACCATTTCCTAGCAATGTCAGGAAAAGCTGTTGTTGTTGACAATTCCTCTGCAGAACCACAAACATGACCAGAAAAAGTGTTGTGCACACTCCATTTCTAGCTGTTTTCGGGCTTCCCATGGTGGCTCTGATGACACTTCTCCCACTTATCTTCTTATTTATCCCTTCTCTTTTTGTTGTGCCTATTGAGCAGTGCCTTCCTGATGCCAGTCACTCAACAACACAGTAAGCTCAAACTTGGCAGAGAAAACCTCTTTTTACCCTGGACCTACTGCTGTGCTTTCCTCGCCTCATATTCCAGGGCAGGATTTCTTCAGCATCACTGATTCCCTTTCAGAGCAACCCATCCACGCTCAGTTCCTTAGATGTTGAAATAGATTTTTATTTTGTTTCTCCCTCCCTTTTTTAAAAAAAATTATAATTTATTCTTTAAACAGCTTTCTCCTAAACTGACCACCCCAAAAGACAGATTGATTCTTCTAGTGGGTTCTACCCCACTGCTTTATGTTTCAGGTTGTTCAGCCTCCTCCGCAACTGACAGCAAATCCCAGCTGCCTTCTGACCTTGTGCACAGTTAGGAAAGTGAGTAAATTATAAGAAAAGCAGGAGCCATTTCCTGGTGACAACTTTGTGTAACCAAAGAGCTCTCATGGGAAGTCTGGTCTCCAATCTTCCCTTTCCCGGATTTCCCCCCACCCCAGCTCTGTCTCCTAGTCGATCTGCAAGTACAGACACAGACAGAACTGTAAAGAGACAAGTTTATGTTAATGGTAAGTTTTAATCAGTTCTTAAAAACTGGCTAAAAACCTTTGAAGAGAGAGAATTCTTTACATGACTGTGCCAGAAGACCATTAACACTGTGTCTAGCAAACAGCTGGTTTCAGACACAACAGCTGCTAGCCTGAAATATAACCAGCATGGATGCTGCCACAGCCCCTTTAAGAGTAATAGGATATGTGTAAGATTTCCGGGATAATTTATACATGTGCATATAAGCTGGAAATATATTCTGTAACTGGGTTTTGTCTCCCTGCACACGATGGATGGAGATCACTGCCTTGTGTTGCCCAGCCCTGATAAAGGAGTTTTAGAGAGTTTGTTTGCTGGCATTTTCATATCAGCTTGATAACAACCAGGGTGGGCAGCCTAGGCTGGGTGCAATCCCACCTCGTTTCCCCTCAGTCACACACCATGGAATCATAGGAGGTTTTCAGCTGAAAAAACCCTTTAAAATCATCTAGTCCAACCATCAATCCAGCCCTGCTAAGTCTGCCACTGGCCCATGTCCCCAGGTATGACATCTACTCATCTTTTAAATGTCTCCAGGGATGGTGACTCAACCACCTCCCTGGGCTGCCTGTTCCAATGGACATTAGGAAAAATACCTTCACGAAAGGTTAATCGAGCACTGAACTGTCCCCATCTGGAGGTGTTTAGAAGATTGGTGGATTAAGAGTTCAGGGATATGGTTTAGCAGCGGACATGTAGAGGTTGGGCTTGATCTCAAAGGTCTTTTCTAACCAAGTAATTCTATGAATGCTTGACAGCCCAGAAATTCCTTGCAATATCCAACCTATCCAACCTAAATCTTGAAGGAAGGAATAAATCATTAAGAATAATAAGAATCAAATCTTGGCGAGCTTGCAGTAAGAAAGAATTTGACCTAACAGGAGTTTATAGCTTGTTTACTGGGTTGAAACAAGGACAGTCCCCCAGCAGGAACAGAGGACAGACGTGAGCTCACCAAGAGGACACATTGAGGAAGGAGTATATAAGACAAAGAGCATCAGAGAATTCTGAAGGCACAAAGGAACTGGGATGAACATTTGAGAGTGGGTGATGAGTTCTATGTATGTTTAACCAGTGTTTCCCAAATACAACACCATTGTTTATAGGAATCATATATGATTATGTATGTTTAACCAGTATAAAAGCCCTGTAACCAGCCTGAACAGACACACACATTAGGTGAAATGATTCCCTGTATTCGGTGTCATCTTATGTATTAAAGCAACGCCTGCTTAACAATCAAATTGGCACGAATTATTGAGTTTGGCCTTTCCCACGGTGTCAGCATCTTGAGGCCGCATCCCCCTCTCCTCCCACTGGCTACCAGCGAGGATGGGGGTTAGAAGGGCACCACGGGGACTCCCCCCCAGGACCCACACTGGCCCGGGGCGGTGTCGGGGCAGTAGCTGCAGCCGGGGGTGTGCGGGGGACGCCCGGGGCGGGGCTTTCACACCTTCCCCCTCCTCCGCCCCAGCTACAGCGGGGACCGCGACGGCCGCGCCACACCAGGAACGGGGTCACGTGACCGCGCCAGGCACGCTCAATGGGCAGGAAACGGGGGTGCGCGTCACGTGACGGCGCCGCAGCGGTCAACGGGCGGGGAAGAAGTAGTTGTATCACGTGACGCCGCCGCAGCGGTCAATGGGCGGGGAAGAGGGGTGTGTCACGTGACCGCGCCTCAGCGGTCAATGGGCGGGGGAAGGGAAGGCGGAGCTGGGAGGGGGGAGTGTCACGTGGTGGCGCGCGCGAACACTGAGTCGGGAGGAGGGGGCGGTGTCACGTGACGCCTCCCCCGGCAGCCCTGACCCAGGCGCGACGGCACCGGCGGCGACCCCGACCCCGACCCTGACACTGAATCTGACCCTGCCGGGGGACATCGCCGGGGCTGGGTGAGCCGCTGTCACCCCCGCCAGGCTGGGCGTCCCCGGTGCGGTCTCTTTCTTTCCCTTCGGGCTGCGGGTTCCTCCCCCTCAGCCCCCTGGAGCCTCTCTTCCCTCAGTGTGTTCTTCCAAGGGCTTTCGTGGTTTGCTGTTTCGTTTCACCCTTCCCTTTGATGCCTCCTTCCCAAGCGCTGGGCTCCAGCTTGCTGGAAAAGCGGGGCTCCCAGCAATTGTTTTTCCTCGCTGGTCTCTGTATGAGTTATCAGTGTTTCTTCAGGTTTTAATGCATTTCTAAACTAAACGTTAAATGAATCTTTTTTTTTTTTAAAGGAACTTTCAGAATTTTGTTTTCAGCGGTTTAAGTGACCCCTTTCGGAAAGCATGTTGTCATCGGCTGGTGAAAGGTAAAATGGTCTTTAATTGTTTAAAATGGGGGTGGGGTTCTGGGGGGAAGATGCTGAGCATCATCTAGGGGAAGGGGTGTGGAGCACTAAGTGTTTTAAGAATATGTGGTGTCTGGAAGATGAAGTAATTCCATAGACCCTTAAGGTGAATGCTTATCTCTGAGTGCATCAGACCGAAGTACAGGTGTTGCTTTAGAAGATGTATCCTGAGTGAATGCCTTCTGTGAGCTGCTTGGCTTGAAAAGCAAAAGAAGGTGTACTGTGGTTGATTGGGGTTGGAACTGGATGATCTTTAAGGGTCCTTCCAACCCAGACTATTCTATGATCCTGGGATTGTAATTCAGTTTTTGTGATGGTGGGCGAATGACTGTCATCCAGCTGTGGTTTTTTTCCTATAGCTAAAATACTCTTGCATTCAATAGAATTTGTGTACATGATGGTTTTTGCTTGCTTATATCTCTTTCAGCTGGTTACTCAAAGCTAATAGGAGGTCCGGTTGTCAGTTCTTAGATCAGCAGTTTTTTTCTTTACTTGTACTGTTCATAAAAGGCATCAAAAAAAAATTGTGCAGAGGTTTGAGCACACAGATTTTGTCAGGGAAATATTGCATTATGTAAGGTCTATGGAAAGTAAGTTAAGGCACGTGATCTCGGGGAGCGCAGTGTGTTTTTGTTGGCAGGGAGAAAGATGGAATAAAATCACTTGATTAATGTATCTGATTAATGTCAATAGTATGCTTTGTTTCCCTGTTCTTTCGCAATATTGAAACGTGATAAGAAAAAGAAACGCAAACTGGAGACAACATGGTGAAGATCAGTGTTACGTGTAGGATTTGACTCTTTCTTGGTTGAAGTGTAGTTAAAATTTAAAAAGGATCAAGTGTGACAGTCATTTCTTGAATATACCAGCAGATACACCAGCTTTTGTATTCTCATTGCTGTTTATAATTCTTATAGAGAATTGGTTAAAACGAAGGCCTGAGCCTGCAGTTTCTTTCTGTGCAGGAGTAAGTCTGTCCAGCTAGACTAAACTGCAACATTGGAGCCTGAGGAAAGACTGAAACTAACATGAGGCTGTGTTCCAATAGCCTTTACCAATAAGGGCATAATCTTTGAGGAGTTAACTGTAGTTTTTTGTTGGGATGACAATGGGTACTGTTTTCCCAGTAGGATGTTGTGTTAGGCTATTGTTCTCTCCAGCATGGATTTGTTTAACTGAGCTATAAACTGTAGAACTTTTATCTGAAATCATTTCACAAAACATCTTGTAAATTTTTTTTTTTTCTTTTAAGGCAGGGATTCATGTCTGCTTACATGCATCACTGAGAATCAGACTGCATGCTTTTTCTTTAGAAAGCAGACTAGTGAAAAATTGAATGCATAGGCAGCAGTTTAGCACAGAATCTTTGAAGGGCTTATGTCTGAAAGCCTGTGGCTTTTTTAAATTGTGAACAGATCTAGATCCTTTTTTTCCCCCTTTTATGTTGGTGACTGCTCAGAGTTCAATTTCTTTTTATCACAACATGTGGCCAGTTAAGTTTCCTTCTCTACAAGTCATCCTTTCTTGCTTATTTTTAGCCTCATTGAAATTCAAACAATCAGCTTTGTTTCTGTTCTCGTTTATATATAGATGTTGTTGGATAATTTCAGAAATGTCAAAGCAGTTAGAGGAGGGATTGTTGATATAAGCTCCCTCTGCTGGTTAGTTCTGCAGTAGAAATTAATCTATATAGTGTATAATTGTTTATCAGTGAATCACACAACAGAAATGAAAAGACAGTTAAAAGCAGTGACGTACAGTATTTCTAAAAGCAACTGTCTAATGGAGCACCGAGTTTAAGCTCATAACCTTCATACTCCTAAGGTTTTTAATTGCAATTAACATAAAATCTGGGTGATGATACGTGGCAGATACTCCTTAGAACTGCTGCTGCCATGTTGCATACAGAGTGTAAACAATGGCTTGAGAACTAATACTTTGAGACAGCTGTTTGCGCGCAGATTAGAATAAACTTCATTACTTTGGACTCCATCTGGCACGTTTGCTACTCCGCTGCACTTTGAGACTTTCAGTTAAGGTGAGTCATAGCACAGTGTGTAATGTAGTGGGGGTCCAGACCTCTACCTGATCATCACAAGAAGTAACCAATAACCCTACCTCTCTTATTGATGGAGGACAGGAAGGGTGAGTGAAGGACACTGTTTCTTTTGGCTGCAATGACAGGACTGAAGAATCCTTTCATGCTTTCAACAGCATCTAAGGACAGTAGCTAATATTTATAAAGGATTTATAAAGGGTGGGGAAAGGTGGTGTGTTTGTAGATAAACAATACATATATAAAAGGCAGGAGGTGTTTTCTGTTTGTTTTGGTTTGTGAGCCTTTATTGGTAGCTAAACCTGAAGGGACTTCAGGGTTTATTAAAGAAACTAAGCTACCAGTGGCAGACGAGTTATTAAAACCCTTTTAGGGAAACCCCTCAAAATTAACTGAAAGATCGTAGTAACATTTGAAATTGGAAATAGGCAGCTTTGTTTTAGATAAAGCAGCATTACACATGTGTCAAAAATGGTAAAATGTGAATGGAATTAATTGCTCATGCCTTCAATGTGGAGAGTCTTGTGTTCTTGAAAGCTTTTCTCCACTGGTATTAGTTCCTCTGACTAGATATCCAGTTGAGCTTTGAGGTATGGGAAGTGCAGTGTAACTCCCATGGATTTTATCAAAGAGGAGTGGTTAACAGTGCCATATGGTAGAGGAAAAGAAGCCAAGCAGATTAAAGGCCTAGTGCAAAGATCAGAATGGGAAAGATAAAGAATCACATTTTGAACTGGTTACCTTTAGAGTAGAAAAGATTCTGAGGGTGCTGTAAAACCAGTGAATTGACTGGGACATTCTGCATCAAAATAACATTTGGCTTCATGTATAAAATTGACAAGATGGGTTGAAAAGAACTTCAGAAAATATTTGTCTTAATGCCCAGTTTGACGTGTTTGTGTCTTTCCCATTGCATGTTATCCAGGACAAATGAAGTAGTCAGAAGGGATAATTACTTAGTCTGCTCAAAAGAGCAGGTCATCACTGTCTACTCCTAATTGATTGGCAGTGTCATACGTTAAAAGATTTGCTAAAGGGAGGCAACAGATCTTAGCAGCTAACTAGCCTGAGTTTGTAACTGGAGTAGAAATTAAGGAGGCTTAAATGCATTCAAATCTGTTTAGCTGTGTAGAATGTGGTATGACTTGGCATCAGGTACTCTTTCAAAAGCTCGTCTACAAATCTATTATGAATGTGCCATCTGGAGACATGGGGGCGTGTGTTCAAGACCTACTTCAAATATGAAATGTAGTGAGGTCAGGCTCTTGGTGAGAGAGGTGCCTGAGAATAGAGCTGGATTTTTGGAACGAGGTTATCAAATATGGTAAGAAGACAAGCCTGTGTGTTTTGTTGGGTTTTCTGTGCACCTACTTCCCTAGTGACCTCAGAGTTTCTCAAACTTTTTAAAGAATAGTAATAAAAATAATGCCCCTCCTTCCAAAAAACAGACTGCACTGAACAACCTGCAGTTTAGGATTGACTCCTGGTCTTGAATACCTTTCTGAAGCCATGACTTGGCTTCATCAAGAAGCTGCATGACTTGAAAGCAACAAAGCAAAGAACAGGAGAATGGGGTAGGACTGCAGCAAACAAATGACAAGGAAAGAATTAAATGTTGATAAGCATGTGACTTCTGAATAGAGACTGCATTTCTTACCTGTTATGAATGATTCCTTAGCCACTTTTTTTTTTTTAATTGTTTTATTGTGATTTGTATCATATCGCTAATATTCTGTGGAATCTCCACCTAATGCTTTTTAGATCTCGCAAAACTTGCTGATATCCCCGAGTATAGATCATAGATTGTCAGTGGCAGAATCCCTTCAGGCTATGAGTGTTGTCAGAGTATTCATGTGTAGCACTGAAGACGTAGGTAAGCTTTGTATGTTTTAGATGAATGTCAGCTTTGTTCCTGAGCTGCTGCAATTGCCCTGAGGAAACTGGGAAGAAGCAGTGTTGTGGAAGGATGGACTTTGTATATTTATATATTGACAGATGTTGTCTATACCCAGTCATGTTTCAGGCTTTTAATGTGGTCCCTCTTGTTTCTAAGTAACAGATTATGACAATTTCACTTAATCACTTTTCTCTGATGTATTTCACTCTGTAATTGTATGAACTTATGATTTTCTCTCATGCTTTTGTGCTCTGACAAATAGTTTTTGGCCACAATAAGAGCTTTTGATTGTGTGAGAGATGGCAGATTTGGGTCATATGCTTAACAGCCCCAGCTTTATTTACAGGTTTCACATAAACATCAGCAGCTTGCTTACATGGCATGTATAAGTGGTAAGGCTACAAAAAAAATCACAAATGGAAATTTTATAAATGAGAGTTCCCTCTGAAAATTCTGTCAGAAATCCACTCTTCAATCAGTGGATATTTGCTAGATCACAAGGTTTTAGTAAGTATGCTTGTAAAACAATGGATGTTCAGTTGTACTGAATACAATTTACTTAAATATTCTGTTAAGAAGAGATCTGTTCTTCCAGTGTCCTAGCAGTCATTTGCTACTTATTCACCTTAATACATGGAAATAATAATTACATTTTTTATGTAGAATGGAATGTTATACTTTGAGGAAGAACACGCCTTTTATCTCATTTAAAGGAAATAATCTTGCAGACTTTTGATGAAAGTGCAAAATACACCTTTTAATAAGCTTTTGGTTTTGTTGCAGCAATGTCATCTTACTTGTAGAAACGTCATGACACACAGCAGCATCATGGTGGATGTAGGCAAGTGGCCGATATTTACCTTACTGTCACCTCAAGAAATAGCGTCTATTCGAAAAGCGTGTGTGTTTGGTACATCAGCCAATGAAGCGATATACATAACGCACAATGATGAGGTAAGGCTGTAAATAAATGGAACATATCCTCCACATTTGTGTTCAGAGTCCACCGAAAAACTTTCAAGTTAAGTTTTGTTTCTCAGAAGCATTGTGTGAAATTTGTATATTTTGAAACATGTTGGATGTAGCTTGTAAATTTTATTTTAGTCGTGTATGGAGACAATGAAGTATTTAGAAAACTTATAAGTGACAAAGGCCATGATGGATTATATGCACTTTTGAAGACAATTGAAAGAAGTTGAAATTAAGTGGAAGCATTCAAGATACGGAGAAATAAGCTTGCTAAGTAATGGTTCAACAGAAATTATCTGTGGATTTTAATGACTGAGAAACTCAAATTGAGTTAGCATAGCGCTGCTGAAAGAGTCCAAGCCAGCTGTTCTGAGATGAATTAATAGGAGGGATTCTTGTGAGACTGGGTAGAGTAAGATTTCTTTACCCCCCCACCCTCAAGTCCCTTCAGAGCTGAAGCTATTGTCTTCTCACACTTCTAGACCTACTGCAAAATTCCAGTTATATTAGACAAGCATTGGACAGAAAAAGCAGCAGCTATAAACTTTTAAATAAAGAAAACCAACTGTAAAACCATAAAGAAAATCCCTGTAATATCAGGAAACACAAATGAAGTTTGAAATGATTCACCTCAAAGCTCCCTGCTATAGGAGGATGAGCGTCCTGCAGTACAGCCATGACTGCTCTTCACAAACTGCTGCTAAAAGAAGGCAGTGTCCTCCACTTCCACAGTTTAGTATTTCTCATAGCACAGTTCCTGCGAATGAGGAACCTACCTTCCAGACCAGCACAGATCTGAAGAATAACACTCATCAGTTAACTTCCAAAGTGCCCCTGTGGTGACTCTTGAGCTCGTTAACTTCGATGAGGGAAGTCTCTGGCCCTCAAGAGTCCACAGGAGAACTCTGTCCTGGCAGAAGTTTGAAGTATGAAGACCTGGATATCGCCATATCTGTGCATACGTGAGTATAATTCACTTGAAATGAGTGAAATGAGTATTCTTCTGTTTTTCAGGTATTTGTTTTTGGACTGAATTGCAGTAATTGTTTAGGAACTGGAGATAATCAGAGCACAATAGTACCAAAGAAATTAGAAGCCTTATGTGGAAAGAAGATTTCCAGTCTCAGTTATGGAAGTGGACCCCATGTTGTACTTTGCACCGAAGGTAGAAATTTAACATTTAGTGTAGAAGCATAAGTTAGAGACTTTAAGTTCAGCTTACACTTAATAAGAATGGATTAAAGTGTAATTGTATTAAGTTGTTAACTGGGTACTGTAAGCTGAGGGGTCCTTGGTCTTAAGTGAAGCTATATGTGTTCCTTAATAGGTAAAGTAAGTTTCTGTTTTATTTCCATTATGTTACAACTGCAGAATTTTACTCTATCATTTTTTACATACCTGGTCTTACCTATGCACTTCCATACATTTCTACAATAAGTGTAGCAGTTATACTGTGTGTATGCGTATAAAATAATTGTATAGGAAGTATGTACATTTTTAGTGAATAGATGGTTCTTTTGATAGTTTCACTGTCACTTAATGTCCTTTCACTTCCATGTTGGTGTTTTCTAATTTCTTAGAATTCTGTCTGTCTTAACTTCCTTGGATTTTTGGAGGCTGTTATCACAAACCCAAATATTTTTGCAGATGGTGAAGTGTATGCGTGGGGACATAATGGTTACAGCCAGCTCGGGAATGGCACAACCAATCAGGGTATTACTCCCATTCAAGTTTGCACAAATCTCTTAATAAAGAAAGTAGTGGAAGTAGCTTGTGGCTCTCATCATTCCATGGCGCTGTCGTTTGATGGGGATGTAAGTTGAAACCTATTCAAATCTCTTAATCTTCTCTGTGAAGTGAATAGTGCAGATGACCTTGCAGTCTGAAGTTCTCTTTTTCTACCGTGTAGTTCTGCCATAACCTTTTCTCCTGCTGACTCAGACTAGATTCTCCCTTTTCTCAGGGCAGACTTGAAAACAACTCAAAAACCGGACAAAAAAACCAAAACAAAACAAAAAAACCCCACCAAATGAACCACAAAACCAAGGGAGTAAAAGGTTAATAAGCTTGTCTTTCATTTGTTGTGTGTGTTACAGGGATGAGACCAGACAGCTGTGCCACTTAGGGGTGAAAGAATGGTTTGTAAGGTGCCAAAAGTCACTTTATTTGCTTGCAATTCTGATATTTAAGGGGTATATTTAGTCTGTTTCTTGTAGTCTTAACAATTTCTGCACTGGCATTGTGAAAGGATGTTACTCTGCACACCTCTGAACACCTTTGTGTGTAGCTAATGAAAGAACGCTTGATTTATATGCCAAGTCTCTTTTATCCTGTTTGTTTACATTGCTTAAGGCTATGTGTCATGGCAAGTGTACAATTAGTTTCCAGTTAGTCAGATCAGACCAGGGGGTGTGTATCTCATTTGAGTTGCACATTATTGCAGTCTGCACATTATTGAAGTCTGGTTTCAGCTCTGCTTTAACAAAAGACAAGTTATAATTTTAAAACCTTCCTAACAATGAAATTGGAAATGACCTTGTTTTCCATCCTGGTAATCTGATCATGTCTGTGTTACGGTTCACTGTGGAGTCGTAGTGCAACTGTAATAGAGTAAGAAATTGGTATTGAGGGAAAGAAAAAGGCACTGGGGTAACTTAAACAGTCTGCATTGTGTCTCTGAAAGGAGAACTTATGCTTAGGAAAGATCTTTGTGTTGTCATGTTTGACTTGGTTAAACTATAAAATGTGATGTGCATGCAGAGGGGGGAAGGCATCCGTGTTTAAACTGGTGGTGCCAGCTGCCTGCAGTGGCCGTGCTGTCTCTTGTGATAAATGTAATGCACTTGAAATCTCAATGGAAGCGGGGAAAGTTCTTTGTGTTTACCATGGAGCTGATATTTCCAGCTCACTCATCCTGTGGCTAGTTCATATATCCATGGTGTGGCTTGCAGTAGCTTAGTCTGTTTGTGCTGTGAGGTTTTATCTCTACCAGAATGGATTCTACTGAAAGCAGTGAAAATATGTTGAGTGGAGCTTTATTTACAGAAAGATTTGGCTGCAAAAACCCTTATGACTTGATACCTGGAATTTCAGAGAGGCTTTGTGGAAGTATTTCTGGAAATAGTTGGCATAATTGATTTGCAAAGTTGGTCTGGTGCAATTTTAATGCAGTGAAAATAAGGGAAAAAAAGAAAGTATCTTGATAGACTTAAAGGACTGTAAATATTTGTGCCTCTGAGAGAGAAAGCTGATTAGCTTCTGGGCATTTTTGAGTTTCTCTACCTCAGTTTTATTTCTGTAACTGAAATTAAGGTGGTTTTTTTGAAGATGCTTTATAATATTCAGTAGAAGATCCAGCGAATACAGGTTACAAAAAGCAAAGGAGTGATGCTTTCTTTTGTTTCTATTAGACATGGTAAATGAGGCGGGAGGTTTTTTGGTTTTGACTTTGGGGGTGCTTTTGGCTAGTCTGGTTTTTGGGGGGTTTGGTTTGTTATTTTTCATGGGGGAGGTGTTTGTTTCTAATGACTGTTGATTTGATGTCAGTGAACAGGCAGCCTTTGGCACCAAAGCATGTGCAGACTTCACATTAGGGTATCTGTCGCTGTACTTCCACCATCTCTCGTGTCTGGGTGCTAGTGGCCGGGCTTTTCCCAGAGAACAAGCTTTTTAACTGGTTGAAGCACTACAGACTGAGCCATCAGAAGCAGTTTTATGTGAAGCATCATGTGCGTATTTATGCACACAATAACAATTGAAGGAACTGAAAATACAAAGCTATTTATTTTTATATAGCAAACTACTTCCCTGTCTTGTTGACTCCTAGGTGAAAGGAACCTGTGTTTTTATTAGTAGTAGTTTGCCACTGGTGGACTTTGAACTGTCAGAAATGGTGCTTTTTGTTAATGGTATTTTGTAAGAGTTTTGTTACTATGAAATATGATCTGACAAAAGCTTCTCCTTTCACCACTCTTGAAAGATACAGAAGAATTATGAGGAGGGTCCAGTTACATCCTGGTTCAGAGTTCTATGAAGAAACCTAAATAGAGGAGTTCAGCTTGTTTGGGAAACAGATGACATCCTGGCTTGCATTCTTTTTTTCCAACACCTTGAAAGTATAAAGGCAGCCCATTTGCTACGCTGTTTGTCTTGCAGTCTGACTTAGGTTTAATATGGAATTATGTTCCTTTTATGGTCAGTCTGCTTCTGTAGCAAGAAGCTGAAAAAAGTGCTATGTTCATATTTGCCAGGTCAGTCAGTCCTACTGCTGCTCATAACTTTCAGCTGTTGGAAACAACTTCTAAGCATTTAAACTTTTAAAATAGTATAGTTTACCCAATATGAAGCTGAATACAGTAAGATTATAATTTATTACTGTAATTACCATTATTAAGGTTTAAACTGCAGTTTCTGTTTGTTCTTATGGACAGCTGTATGCTTGGGGCTATAATAACTGTGGTCAAGTTGGATCTGGATCTACAGCAAACCAGCCAACTCCTCGTCGAGTTTCGAACTGTTTACAGGGTAAAATGGTCGTTGGCATTGCTTGTGGTCAGACCTCCTCCATGGCCGTAGTAAACAACGGTGAGGTAAGCATTGCTGCATTCTTACTTTCTTTTGCTGTTACCCAAACTCACAGGGTTAACATCTGAATGTGGAGAAGTGCTGACACGGAGTGCTCAGGTTAGAGAGTTGTATTTATGAAGCTTTGTAGACTTATAACTTTGGTGAGACCAGTTTAAGGAAAACTGGAATTAACTGGAGATGCTGTCTTTAAACATTCCTTCTTATGGTAAAGACTGCATTACTGAGTCTGCAATTGCAAGAGTTAGGCATGCTTAATGTAACTGTTCAGCTTTCCTTATTACAGTAGATTGTTTAACATTGGTCTAATCTTTCAACAACAATACACTGACTGATCCTGATTCTTAAACACATTGCTTAATTGCCAGCAGCAAAACCAAACCAAGCTTTTGAAGACTGCCCTAGTATTGGGCAACTGTTCCATTTCACATAAGCTTATGGTGCTCTCTTGCTTCTAGGTATGAACTGTAGCCGCAGTTTCACTACATTTTACCAAACTACCTTTCTTTGTGTCTGGAGGGACTGTAAAAGTCCCTGAGGTTTATGAGCTTTCGTTGTACGTACTGTTGTCTTGATGTGTCCACCCTAAAAAAAACTAAAGGAAAAATTAGAGCTAAACTTGGAACTTCACTTTAATCCAATAGCTATTTGGCTGATCAGAACAACTAATTTCTTGTTTTCTTTTAAAAAAGAAAAGGAAGAAGGAAGGCAGAAGAGTCAACTCAAATGTTCATGATCTGGGAGAGATTTTGATGTATTGCAAGTTTATTGCAAAATTTCTAGTACTTCAAAGACAAATCTGTTTTAGAAAGCTTCTTGAAAAGGTGAATGCAGGATTGAAAAGCTGAATACAGTCAGTCATTGCAGTACATTTAACATCTCCCAGCCTTCTCTGTAACGCTCTCGACATGCTGTATACTTTTTTACTAAGATATACATTTTTGATTTGTGCTTCATACTGAATCTTAAACAATCTGTACTTCTGCAGTGGAGTGGCTTAATTTTGTTTTCCTTTTGCAACCAGGTTTATGGCTGGGGTTACAATGGTAATGGTCAGCTTGGTCTGGGAAACAACGGCAATCAGCTAACACCCTGCAGAGTGGCAGCGTTACATGGTGTGTGTATACTCCAGGTATGTCTAATGTGGAAAGGGAAATGCTTTTGTTTCTAGCATCTGCTAAAACCGTGTCTTTGGAATCTTATACCTGCTTCTAGATTTCACAGTTCAAATACTGATTTGTTTTTTAGCTCCTTTATATTGTCTTGGACTTACAAAAACTGTAAGTGAACTGTAGAATAATTGATTTTGTAAGTGTTCTGAAGGGTTTAAGGTTAGATAGCGTTACTGAAAGTAAATTATGCAATGGATACAAACTGCATCTTTGATACAAAGCTAAATAAATGAAATGCACTGGGCAAAGACAAGAAATTAAGGGGAACAAGATGTTCAAATTAGATTCAACATTAATATAGAATCATGGAATCACCAGGTTGGAAGAGATTCACCGGGTCATCGAGTCCAACCGTTCTCACCATGCCCCCCAGTACCTCGTCCACCCACACCTTAAACACCTCCAGGGAGGGCGAGTCAACCCACCACCCTGGGCAGACTGTTCCATTGCCTAAGGACCCTCTCTGTGAAAAATTTTTTTCCTTATGCCGAGCCTGAACCTACCCTGGCAGAGCTTGAGGCCATTGCCTCTTGTCCTGTCCCCTGTCACTTGGGAGAAGAGGCCAGCTCCCTCCTCTCCACAACCTCCCTTCAGGTAGTTGTAGAGAGCAATGAGGTCTCCCCTCAACCTCCTCTTCTCCAGGCTAAACACCCCCAGCTCTCTCAGTCACTCCTCATAAGACTTGTTCTCCAGCCCCTCCACCAGCTTTGTTGCT
>WAAB01011293.1:56683-108071 GCA_013389865.1 Piaya cayana
AGCTCTCCTAGTCTGTAGCTCTGCATAGGGTTGTTGTGCCCCAAGTGCAGGACCCGGCATTTGGCCTTGTTAAACCTCATACCATTGGACTCTGCCCAGAGGTCCAGCCTGTTTAGATCTCTTTGCAGAGCCTCCCTACCCTCCGGCAGATCAACACTTCCACCCAGCTTAGCGTCATCTGCAAACTTGCTAAGGATGCACTCAATGCCTTCATCCAGGTCATTGATGAAGACTTTCAACGGGGCTGGACCCAGCACTGAGCCCTGGGGAACCCCACTTGTGACTGGCCTCCAGCTGGATTTAACACCATTTACCACCACTCTCTGGGCCCAGTCATTCAACCAGTTTTCCACCCATTCTAATTAGCCCTCAGAAGCGAGGGAAGAAGGGATAATGAGTCATGGGTGTGGGTCTGGTTGTTTGATGATTGGGTTTTGTTTGGGTTATTTTCCAGCTGAAGAATAAAACTAAAAATTGGGATTTCCTGGGTTTTCAGTAAGATTCTGTGGAGTTCCATGTGATAACTTGTGTTGAACAGTTGTTGACTACTGAACTGCAGCTCTCATGGTTTGTATAGTATTCAAAGTATTCAAAGCATCAGAGTATTTCAACTTAGAACAGGGTGGTGAGGTTTGCTGTTCTTCATGTGAAGAATCTGCAACTGAAAGTGAGTAAAGGCTGGGGAAAACTTTGCAAGAGTAAATTATTTAAGCGTAACCAATGAGCACTAAATTAATGGAATTGAGGCTTTTCCAGTACCTGAAGTTTTATATATTTTATGTTAGATTTAAGTACTGAGAAATACCACATTGTAGTGCTACATGAAGAATGCCAGAGATATTTAACATCAGCTAGACTAAGGTAATGAGTGTGATAATTGTGTTTTTCTTCTCTGTTTTGTTTAGTAGTAATGCTTATACATTTACTTACAGATTGCCTGTGGCTATGCGCACACGCTAGCACTAACAGATGAGGGTTTGCTCTATGCCTGGGGAGCTAACACTTATGGGCAGCTGGGAACTGGCAATAAAAGTAATCAGCTAAGCCCTGTGCAGATCATGATGGAAAAAGAAAGGTAATCTTGCTGAAGCTGTTTCTGTACTGATAAGTTGGAGCATGTGTTTACAAAGTCTCTGGCACTGGAAGCTTGCATGTGTAGGGCTTGGTGGATTGTTTTTTTATTGCTAATGTTAAAAGCATAGGAAATGATGGACGCATACTGTTTAGTACAGACAGAATGCTTTTTGATATCTGTGATAATTATTGAAAGTAAATATAGTTTGTATTTAGCCAATACTGAAAGAAAACAACTGTTATGCTATTCTGAATATGGTTCCTTTTGTTTAAAATTTTCCTTCTATGAAACTGATAAGCCAAACTTTTAATCTGTATCATGGCCTGTGTTTTAAAAAGAAAAAGAGGCGCTGCCTTTGTATGAAGTGATATGTGAGGAAAAGACAATTTTCTGAAGGGCTGAAAACAGCCAACCACAAAACCAGAACTCTGTTTGCAAGGTCGCTAGAGCTAAGAGCAGATAACACTAATCTGTTGTACAAGTTAGTAGTTTGAAGTTCTTTCGTTTTGTAAGCTCATAAAAGACTAGCCCTACTAAAAGAGTAGTCCACTTTCTTTCAGCACCTTTGTCATCCTCATCTTTGGGATGGCTCTTCTGCTGTTTGCCTACAAACTTGGACCTCAGTCCAAGGCCCTATACCTATATTTTAATTTACCTCAGTTTGGGAAGCTCTTAGTCTATAAATCACTTAACCTGTAAAGGTCTTGGTTCCTTTAGGAATAAGTATAAGCCTTGGCCTTTCTGCATCCCAATCCTCTGTGTTATTCATGCAGTTAACTATCTGAAAATAAGGTTACTCAGATGAGACTTAGCTGAAAACTTAGAAAACTGATTCTACTCTAGCTCAAACACTTGTAATCTCCTCTTAACTAGGAAATACATGTGATTGTTTTTTCTCCTCTATTTCTGAACTATCTGAGGAGCCATTCCTATTTTTTCCTATTTCTCACACTTAACGTTAAATGTAGAGCTGTGCGGTATTGAGATTATTTAAAAGTGTAAAAAATGGGTGAGCGGAAAGAATAAAGGAATCATGAGAACAGGAACCATGGAGGTGAGGCTGGCTTGCCTGTGAATGACTTGCATTAGTGAAGCAAAGTAAGGTATTCCTTAAAAAATGCTGTAATGGAAATGCTTATGTTTGCAAATAGATAACTTTGTTTTCTTAGTGATTTAGTCCTTGAGTGAACTAAGGGAAGCTGTCGCATTTATAATTGTCTGTGAGCTCAAGCATGGGATTATAATAAGATTGGCATTTGTTTTGATTACTAAAGGAGGGAGAAAATATCATAAAATTTCTGCTTGGAGTTTAAGGGGGAGATAAGTTACTAGAACTTACTCATTTTGCTTTACTTGGCTCCCTTGGAAACAGTGGGTGAGTTGTCATTTCACATGAAGCATATTATTGCCACTGCTCTTGGTCTTAATTTTTCTAACTCTTTTGTCATTTATATGTAATGCTGCTGATAGTTCTTTGAGAGGTGGCATTTGATGCTGTCTTGAGGAATATTGCACATGCAGCTTGCAAGGAACCATTAGACTTTATTTTGTGTTAGCGTGGACGAACAGTTGTGAAGATATCTTCCTGAATTTTGATGTTAAACCTATGTTTCAAATGTTATCCTCTGCATGGACTGTACTTGTGTTATAGTACATGTTCTAGTATGCTTCAAATATAGTATAGTTACTCAAAAATAAGAATTTGTCATGCTAAGCAGCTTTGAGGAATGAAGTAGTTCAAGTGGATAGCTATGATGGACAGTAAGTTGTCCCTAAAATAATTGTTTTATGATGTCTTATACAGAGATGGTGAAATATCTCAGTGTTGCACAGAAGTTCATAAGTTAATAATGATGTAAAACAACCATTGGTCTTTTATCTGCAAGGAATTATAGATACATATACTGAAAGTGATTGTAGATGTTTTTGTGGTTTATCTTGAAATAGTTTTTGCATTTAAAACGTGGGCTTCATGCTTTCATATGGAATAGATTTTGCCTGAAAAGCTAGCTCTTTATTGATAGTGTTCTGTAAAGGAACAAACACTTTCATATGTGTAGTCTTAGACTGCTTAGAAAGACATTTATTTGTTCCAGTTGATCTGTTTCTGGCACAAAACCATGAAATCCTCTGAGGCAGTTTTAGCATGGAAAAAAAACAGGGAAGTGTAGCTTTTTCTTTGAACTAATGCTGGAACTTCCTTTGATTTTTTTTTTTTTTTTTTAATTATAAAGAACAGAGACACTGGAAATACCCTTGTGGCCCTTTTAATGGGAGTGTGATTCTTCTCAGTTCTTGTAATGTTTCAGATACCAAGATAGGGATTGCATGAGCAGACAGAATGAGTCAGTGTGCTTCAGCAGCTCTAGTATAAGGAAATGTGTGAGGTGGGTGAAAATACTGTAGAGATTCTAGTTAAGAAAACAACCGTAGCTCTTCAGCAGTGTGGAGTTAAGTATGTGTATTCACCTGTCCTCAAATGAGATACTGTCCGTGTTCCATGCTGCATCCCAGTGCTGAGGAAAGGAAACTAACAGCAAAATAAGAAGACAGAAATTCAGATATTAGGTTAGATCTGTGTGCATACAAAAAAACATTAAAGGCAGAGATGAATAGTTTCTTAATCAAGAATTTATTGGAAAATGCATAGGATCTAAATTTCAAAATGAGAGAATTTTTACTGCATCACTTTGAAAGAAGTTCAGCTAAATGCTTTGCAAAAATCTCAGTAGTGTAACTTCCCTGCCTGTTCCCTAACTGGAAGTTTCACAAGCTCCACTGGCATTTCTTTGTAAGAATAAGTGTTGATGTGTATTGATTTTAAAGGGGAAAACCAAAACTTTGTTTTGCTTCATTCTTTCCCCACATTCGTGGAAGTAGAGGAGGAATGTCAACTGCTGAGAATGACACAATTAAAGCAATATCAGATTACAATAATATTGATTTAAATATTGATCCATCCAAACAGTATCACATTCATGCAGAACAAAGAAAGAAGCACAGGAGTGTAGATGCACAGTTTGGTTGGCTGTTGTTTTGGTGAGGCGTTTGGAATGTCACTTGATTCTGTACTTGTAAGTATCTTACAAAGTTTCTTCTGTTTGCAGGGTTGTGGAGATTGCGGCCTGCCACTCTGCCCACACGTCAGCTGCCAAGACCCAGAGTGGCCAGGTGTACATGTGGGGCCAATGCCGTGGGCAATCTGTGATCTTTCCCCACCTCACTCACTTTGCCTGCACTGATGATGTGTTTGCTTGCTTTGCTACCCCTGCCGTTATGTGGCGTCTTCTTTCAGTAGGTGAGAACGAGCTCTGATATGGTTGC
Organism: Piaya cayana; assembly: GCA_013389865.1. Classification (NCBI taxonomy): domain Eukaryota; kingdom Metazoa; phylum Chordata; class Aves; order Cuculiformes; family Coccyzidae; genus Piaya; species Piaya cayana. The sequence goes on from WAAB01011293.1 coordinate 61,083, forward strand.
CAGTGCTATAAACTCTCTGTACATTTGTAGTGATTATTACGGGATAAGTCTTCCATGGCAGGACAGTTGCTGCTTTAAGGAGAGGCAGCAATTCAAACTAGCTCTTCTAGCTAGGTTTTTTTTCTGAAGAAAACAATCTTCAGCAGCTAAGGTTAACAAGATTGATTGTTTGCCAGTACTCATTTGAAGATAATTGTGTTTTACCATTGCGCTGTGAATATTTTGTATTTCCTACATCTGTGGTGTTTGAGCTCCAGCTCAGGACTGGGAAGGACTCCTGGATCATTAAACATAACTTTTTTATATTAAAGCTGTTCTTACTTGGAGGACTGTTTTGTGACTCTTGATACTCTGGTATTTAACAACTTTGAATTATAAGTGCTGTTTCTAGCTTCCCCTCCTTAGCATTTATCCTTCCAATATGACTTTGAAGGAGCAAATTTCTCTGCTATATTTCCTGTTAGCGAAGTAATGTAATAGAATTCCAAGGTTTCATTTTGTGAGATGATTTCTCTTGACTTGATTTGGTTTGACTTTCCCCAAAGACAAGCAGACTTGTAAATAATCCCTGTATAACAAGACCCTGATGTAATCGTTTTCTCTGTTGGAACTCTCTTCTTGTACTGCCTTGGATTACTTGTACTGCTCTGTGATGCAATCTTTGTGACCAACAAATAAGCACAAGCCTTTCTTCTTCATGATCTTTGATTCACGTGCAGCTAATTCTTGCTTGACCCCAAATACACTATAAAGTGCTTAGCTTGCACTTCCTTTAAAACATGAAAGTGTTTTCATGTTCAAAACAAGGTGATGTGTTTGTCTTGGATCTGCCACTTCTGCTCTCAATATCATTTGGGAGACCTGATCTGTTTTCATATTGACAACAGATCCTGATTTTTTTTATTATTATTTTTTTTGTCCCTAAGCAACCTTTCTCCAGTCTCAGACATTATCTTTGCGTGTGGCTTGTCCTGACCTAGCTTCTCCACCATAATTTCTCATTGAGCATGTTATCCCATTTATAGAGGTCCAGATAACAGCATCTTGTCTGTAGAGGAAAACTGGATAGTTTTACTAAGGAGAGAGAAGATTATCTTGGAGTGATCTGCCGCTGGGTAAATCTAAGTCTTGTTTTATCCCACTTCTCACTTTCTCCACTCTCTAATCCTCTGTGATATGTTAGCCTTGCCCTTTGTAGAGTTCTGTTGGTTGTCCAGGTCTGTTGCCTCTCGCTGATGGTGAAGGGTTTTCAAACATCTCCTCAGTTTCAGAACCTTTCAAGTTCCTGATTTTTGTGAAGTATCCCAGACTGATTATAAAAAGGCATTTGAAGTTTGTTCCTATATTCTAACTCCTCTTAGCCTTTGGGAGTTCTTCCCCTCTTATTCTGATAATTGTGCTTACTGAATGTTTAAATCAAATGCATTAATTCTGGGGGCATTTTCAATCTCCCATTTTCCATATACATTTTTTCCTTCCCCCAGCTTTTTTATCCATATAGGTTTAAACTCCCCCCTCTTTTTATGTTTTTTGGGTTTTTTTCCCAGTGAGAGCTAACTCTGCGTAAAGATTTTTGTTCTGCTTCCAATTATAATGGCTCTGCAAAAAAAAAAAAAAGAATCAGTCACTCAGGATTGGCTGTGGTAAAGTACAAATCTGCAACCTTTTTTGAGGAATGAACTTAAGGTATTTGGAGTGAAAGCTGATCTACTGCATAGCTTAAGCTAAGCTGATGACCTAGAAAAAAATTACATGAGCAGAAGGAGGGTTGATCGGAGCATGGTTTGGTTAACGTTGATGAGATGCAGGTTCTGTGGGTGATATATATAAATTGGAGGAGTGTATGGTCTTTTGTGGCACAAATATGACTTATCTGTTACGATAGTTTGTTGTAGCAGTATTTCTTTTTAAATACCAACTACTTTAGCTGCCCCTGTTGGTAGAGAGCAATTTGTGGATTGTATGCAGACACAGGAGACAGACCACATCCTATTAGAGTGGAAATCCACTTACTTTTCTTCTCCATACTTTGTTTCTTAGAAGCTACATGTATTGGAATACACTTTAAGGATGCATCAACAGAAGTTTCAAATAGCAGATTAAATTGTTTTCTAAAATTTCAGAGTTCTTGCTTTACCACAAGCCCTAGTGAACTTGTGCTGCGGTTCTTGTATGATTTCTAGAGGCACAGAATAGGACCTTTGTGGGACCAGTATCATAGGCTTTAATACAAAGAACTGTCAGACAGCTGTGAAATCTCAGCTTTAATCCACTTCCAAAATTGTTTAAGTCCCGTGTCCTTGGTTGTACCAAGAACACATATCTACTACCTCTCTTCAACAGAACTGCTTTTGAGTTTTGTGTTGTCATAAGGGCTGGAGCACCTCTTCTATGAAGATGGGCTGGGAGAGTTGGAGTGGTTGAGCATGGAGGAGAACCTGAGGAGACAGCTGCCTTCCAGTACTTAAACGGGGCTTACAAGAAAGCTGGAGAGGGACTTTTTCACAGGGGCATGTTGTGATAGGACAAGGGAAAATGGTTTTAAGGTGGATTGAGATTAGATACAAAGAAAAAATTGTCCACTGTGAGGGTGGTGAGGTGCTGGAACGGGTTTCACAGAGAAGCTGTGGATGTCCCATCTCTGGAGGTGTTCAAGGCCAATTTGGATGACACTTTTACAACCTGGTCTAGAGGATGGTGTTCCTGCCCATGTCAGGGGGAGTTGGAACTAGATGATCTTTAAAGGTCCCTTCCAGGCCAAATCATTCTGATTCTCTGGTGACTAACTACTAAATGGAGTATAATGTCGTTGTTAGTGAGCCCTGGCAAAGGCCTCAACAGACAGCCTGCAGGCTATATCCAGTCTGCCAGCACACAAAAAAGTAGTCAAATGGTGACATGATTTCTTGCTCTTTAGGCTCAGAGCACACTGTGTCGCTGCAGCCAGAGTACATATGCTGTGTCTGAAGTGAGTCGCAGCTGATGCTGTAGGCTCCCGTTACCAGCAGTTTGCAGGTTGTAGAGTAGAGCTGACCCAGCACTAGCACTGGACTTCCAGGCGACTGGCTACTGCCTGTAGCTGTTGCAGAATAGTCCTTGCCAGCGAGAAATGATATTGGATTCATTGTTTCTTCCCATTTTGCTCCTTAAGCCAATGGAACCCTGATGCCGACCCATTTTCATTGATGTGCTCTTGGTTTTATTGCTACCTTTAGTCGGTGATGTGTGTATTACACTTAAGATGCTTGACATGGAGGTTTTTTTCTTTGTTTTTAAAATTGGTTCTGTAGAGCATGAAGACTTTTTAACAGTAGCAGAATCCCTGAAGAAAGAGTTTGACAGCCCGGAAACCTCAGACCTAAAGTTCCGCGTGGATGGAAAATATATCCATGTCCACAAAGCTGTTCTAAAAATCAGGTAGTGGTCACGTTTCACAACTGCTGTTTGTACAGACTCAGGAGGGTGGGTGGGAAATAAGGGGTAAGGAGGGACCTCTAAACCCGTAGTATGTAGCATCTGTGTGTCTGTAATCACTTCAAATGAAGCAATTGTAAGAATAGTTGAATAAAAACTCTGTCTTAAAATGGTCCAGGTTAAATTTTCACTGAGCTTGTTTGTTGTTTCCAGAGTAATAAATGCAGCCAGACCAACAGAACGGAAATGTATACGCAGAATTTTCTGTAGCGTTAATCAAATAAGTGTTTTATCTTGATGCACAAGTATAGCAATATCTGCAGTATTAGGAACTGGGATGTGGACCGCTAGCTGCTTCGGGGTATGGTAAAATATTTGTAAACATTGCAGAGCGCACCAAATATTTATTCCAGGGGGACTGTAATGTAATGTCCTTGTGTTCCTGTGATAGTGTTGCAGATATTGTCTTTGTTTCTTAGGTGCGAACACTTCAGAACCATGTTCCAATCATACTGGAATGAAGATATGAAGGAAGTAATTGAAATAGACCAATTTTCTTACCCTGTGTATCGTGCCTTTCTTGAGTACTTGTATACGGACAGTGTTGACCTTCCGCCTGAAGATGCAATAGGTATTGCTTATTGTCCAGTTACGTTAGAAAGGAGCATCCAGAAAAACTGAGACGGGGAAAGCAGAATAAAAGTGTTAGTACAGGCTTCTAGTCTAGCTTATAATGCATTTTAATGTTGATTAATTAAGCTGTCTTTAATACTGTCATAGCAAACACTACAGCAGAAGCGGTGCATATTTAGAAATAAACTATGAGTAGTTGTCTCAATGTTGGGAGATAAACTGGTTTTCTAGGTTAAGATACTTGCATATTTTACTAAATGGAGTCCGTAATTGTTTAGGATAATATGGAAGAAACTCAGTAGATCTAATGGGGGAAACCTGGACAGCTGAGCAAAGACCAAGCTGTAATTCAAACACAGATTTTTGTAGCGGTAGGTTTTTTGTTTATTTTATGATGCCTGTTTTGTGACAGTTCCATTCTCAAGCGGTTAGGTATGCAAATCAGTGGAACAGCTTCAGCATTTACAGAGATTAACAGGATCATGGCTTAAGGTAATAAAAGGCCTTTCTTCCTGTATTATGTTAAATTACTTTTTTTCTGAATAGTGACCTACTTGTAAAAATCATGTTATAGACATAGAGAACATCGCATGCAGAACAGGGATGGAACTTGCACCCCAGGAGCATAAACTGATTAAAGAGCAGACGGAGGTCATTACAACTGACTAATACAATGGTGTTTTAATTGCAGGACTTTTGGATTTGGCTACTTCATACTGTGAAAATAGACTGAAAAAACTGTGTCAACACATTATCAAGAGAGGAATTACTGTGGAAAATGCATTTTCATTGCTCTCTGCTGCTGTCAGATATGATGCAGAGGTAAACTTCTAAATTTCAATCTCTCAAGGTGGCTGCTTTCTGACTTAAACTGTGGAGAAAAGCAGCCAGTTAGATTTTCATATAAACTCTCCTTTTTGTCAGATAATACTGTTTGCTGTTTTCAGGCTTTGAGAGAACTGGACTTAGAAAACTTATATTTCCTATAAGATGAATGTTTTTTTTTCTATAAGCCAGTACTGGGAAGGTGTTCTAGTACAGGGAGATTGAAAGATTACTTAAATCCGTGGCTGAGACTCAGTATCTGTAAATGCTTGCATTGCTCATTTTCATGGTAGAAGGTTATGATGCTGTGCCAGTTACTATTTCTGTAGTGAAAAAAAAAAGAAAAACAAACCTGTAAGAAAAATTTTTCCATGGATGAAAACACTAACTCTGAAACAAGGGAAGGGTTTAAATACAAAGCAAAACCCCATAACATTATGAAAAGCACTCTTTTAAGCCTCGAGTTACTTATTTGTAAGATTGTGGGTTGTGTGTGATATCGTGTGGTGGTAGGTTTGAGGGGAACTGAGTACATTGGGGGTTTTTTTTTGATTGGCAGGGTGTTTTTTGGTGGCTGCTTTTTGAGTTTGTTTAGCTACAGTTAAATACACATTCAGTCTTCACAGTATGCTAATGAAATGACAGAATAAGGACTGCTTTATGGGCCTAATAATAAATTTTGAGAATAGAGGAAACAATGTGTGAAAACGGAGGAAGACTAATGACACCTCCCTCCTGCATAATGTCTGATTTCACCACTAGGTCACTAACGTGCTGCTTTGAACTAATGCGGAGCTATTCCTGGGCTTGCGTTGTGGTTTAATCCCAGCTGGCGACTAAGCACCAAACAGCTGCTCAACCATTGCCCCTCCAGTGGGATAGGGGGGTCAAATTGGAGTGGTGAAAGTGAGGAAGTCTGTGGATTGAGATAAAGACAGTTTAATATGTCAAGAAAAAGCCACACAAGCAAGCAAACAAGGAATTTGTTCACTGCTTCCCGTCAGCAGGCAGGCGTTCAGCCATCTCCAGGAAAGAAGGGCTTTGTGACACATGGTGGTTACTTGGGAAGACAAATGCCATCACTCTGAATGCCTCCCCACCCTTTGTCCTTCTTCCCACAGCTTTATGTGCTGAGCATGATTTCATAGGATTTGGAACATCCCTTTGGTCAGTTGGGGTCAGCTGTCCCTGCTGTGTCCCCTCCCAGCTTCTTGTGCAACCCCAGCCTCCGCGCTGATGGGGCGTGTGAGAAGTAGAAAAGGCCTTGACTGTGTGTAAACACTGCTCAGCGGTAACAAAAACATCCCTGAATTATCAACAGTTTTCAGCACAAAACCTAAACCTAGCCCCATCCTAGCTACTACGCAGAAAATTAATTCCACCCCAGCCAGAAAGAGCGCAGCTTGCTTTGGCTGTTCGCGTTCAGCGTGGTGTCTGTGCATCATGTTTTTAACTTTAGGGTTAGTTAGTTTTTAATTTGCTGCTTAAGCTTATAGAGCACTTCTGGTACCTGGTAAATCAACTCATTGCTTTTTCTTGTACTTAATATCCAGCGGTTGGCATGTGGATGTCCTAACTTATTTCAGAGCCTTGTAGTGTGTTGCTTGTTTCAGTTGTCTTACCTAAAGGGCTGGGCTGGTTTGGTTTGTGTACTATGGTTTTAGCTTTACTGTGAATAATAATTTTCATTGATGTGAGTTTGTGGAAAATAGGTAGACTTCCATCTTCTAGCCTTAAATTTTTTTGCAGGATGGGTCTTCAGTACGTGATTGATTCTGCTTGTAAAGAGTAGAAGAAATCTAGTTACTGTGCCTTTGCTTTACCTCACTAACTAAATAAAGCTAGAACTCTAATCTTGAGTGCTGTATTGAGGAGAGAATGGGTGATATAGCAGGGTTGAGCTTCAGTAAAAAATGATTTTCACATGCAGTAATGCTAGACGGGGGGCGTGCTTGGGTGATGTAGTTCATTTGAGGGACTGTGCATCTGGCGGACAGCAGCTAAAAGAAGCTGCTTCGCTAATTTAAAAAGCCACCATGACAAGAAACTTTCACGTCTTTTCTTTGTTTTCACGATTGACTGAATTGAAGTGGCATGAATTAGATCAGGCCTGACTTCTTATTGTAGCTTTAAAAATAATCATTGGATGTGCCTTGTGCCTTTATTCACTTAAGACTATTTTAAGTACAGTTTGCTGGGAGTGCATCCATCTGCAAATGAAATCCAGCCTTTCTTTATACAGAACTTTCCAAAGTTACTAATACTACAGTATGTTTCTTGTATGCTTCTGTTGCATTGACTTGGAATATGATTTTTTTTCTAATAAAGCAGTGCAAACTATTGTTATGTGTATGATGTAGTTTTGTTTAAAATGCTAGTTCATTCTGTTATTTAAAACAAGAAAACCCTCAGTGTTCAGTTCTAATAAGCTTGTCTCTTTTTGTTGCACAGATGCCACACAAGTCAAGACCTGCAGCTTCAGAGTCCCTGGTTTTAGGCCAGGATATTTTTTTATATCTATTGTTGTGTCAAGAACTCTCCCTGGCACACAGTTGCCCTAGTTTTCAGTATTGACCTTAAGTGAAAACATGAATATTAATCAGTCCTTCATACCTCATATGGTTCAAAGAGCTTTGCAAATTTTTTGTGCCTTACTGCAGCGCCCAGTCTACTGAGCAGCTGAGGAAGGACATATTCTCACAAATGAAACACTAGTTCTACAAACTTATAAAGAAATAAAGAACAGGGTGCGGAGCTCCTCTTTTGTTAGGTCTGCAGCATCTTCCTTAGAGCAGCTTAGATCTGCAGCCCTCACAGAGTATTTCCTCCTCAAAAGAGGAGCTGGAAATAAATAATCTGAGTGGGAAGCGTTCTGTGGCCACCATTATATTGACAACTCTCTCTTGTTTCTTTTAGAGATCCTTTCTCTCTGACATCATGCGGGTGCAATGATGGTTGTCTTTGAGGCTTTTCTAACCCTTAAATGGAAGGTGCTTCCAAGTAGACTCAAATATCCCAAGCAAGAATTGCTATGCCCTGTTGTGCCACAGTACTTCTTTTGAATCATTTTTGGGACATCTGTGAAATGCTTTGCAACAACATGAGTCTGTTTCTAAAGCATAGAAAGGCCTTTGGCCTAAACTGTGTTTTAGAGCTCTCCAGTCAGCATATGCTTGCATTGAGCTTAGAGACGTGTGACTTCAAGGCTTGAGTTAAGCCCTTAACTAAGCAGGAAGTCAAACAACCTTACGTATAGGTTTGTGTTTGCATATCAAACAAAAGAGCTGAGTTTTCTTAATCCACAGGCTTGTTTGTGCCATTGCCCCAAGGTCTCCTGTTTGTATTGGGGTTTAATAACTGTTGGTGAATGCAAATGAAACACTTCACGTGGGAAAGCTTTTGAAATATATATTACTCAGAACGGCTGATTTTGTGACTGTAGCTATGTAGTGAGAACCAAATTCTAGTTACTTTTCCCCACATAACCACAATATATGGGTAGAATTATTGTTTGCTGTTGCTTTTTCATAGTGACTGTGTGGGGAAAAACATTGAGAGCCACTGGGTTAACACGTTTGTATAATTCTCTGCAAAAATAAAGCATATACAGGCACTTGTGCCTGAATGCAATTTTCTGTGATGGAAGCAAAGCCAATAAGACTTTCTCTCTTTTTTTTTTCCCCTCCTCTTTAGGACTTAGAAGAATTCTGCTTTAAGTTTTGTGTCAATCACTTGACAGAAGTGACACAAACTACAGCATTTTGGCAAATGGATGGTCCCCTCCTAAAGGAATTCATTGCTAAAGCCAGTAAATGTGGAGCCTTCAAGAACTGAAATGAGGCTGTAAGTTCCAGGTGTTTGCAGGGGTTTTTGCAGTTGCAACAAGACGTCTTAACCCTATGGGTAAAATGAAGTGTTACCGGGTCTCTTGTATCAGAAGATGAGAAAGGCCACAGTGAAAACTGTGCTCAAGAGTGAACTGTTGTGAGAATATCAGGCAAGATATTAACTTGCGTCTAGAAAACCTGGATGGTGGGACTAGTTCCAGGTTTCAGACAGAGAGGGGAAATGCTGCAGCACGCAGAGGGTACCAGCCGGTGTTAGGGACTTTTTAGCCTAGAAGATCCCAGTTCTAACATCACTTGTTAATATTTTCAATGTACTTCTTGGGGTTGGACAGTCGTCTGACCTGAGCCACTGAATTAATTCTTGCTTAAATCATTAACTCCCTGGGATTATAGAGAAGCAAATGGCATGGATATCACTTACTGCATTTGCATGACTGTGAATGAATTTGCCGTTTGCAGTGTGTAATTAACCAAGTGTATTGTCCTGGTTTTGGCTGGGATAGAGTTAATTTTCTTCCCAGTAGCTGCTGCATTTTATTTAGTGTCAGAATGTTTATAACATTGTTTTAGTTGTTACCAGGTAATGATTATGCTTGGCTGGGTTAGAATTAATTTTCTTTCCAGCAGCTGCTGGGTTTTATGTTTTGTATGTGAAGATTGTTAAAAAACACACTCATTTTTGGGTTTTTAGCTGTCACAAAGAAATCAAGCACTCCTTTCAGTTTCCCAGGTTTTGCAAGTGTCCAGGTGCAGAGCCAGGAGAGCTGATCCAATCCAGCTGCAACGTTGTGCTCAGTATAGAAATGGGAATGTAGCCAGGGGTAGCAACCCAGGTTCTGTGCTCAGTGTTCTGCTTGCTGCTGTCGCTGCGCTCGCTGGAATTGGTGCTTGGTACAGGCTAATCATCGGGTGATGAGCCATTGTTTTAATATTCTTTTATATATGTATAATTACCATTATTATTCTTTTATTGTTCTATTAAAACCGTTTTCATCTCAACCCACAAGTTTTCCTTTTCTTTTCCAGTTCTCCCTGTACAGCCTGGGGACAAGGGGTGAGAGAGCCAGCCCTGTGCTGTGTGGCTGCAGCTGAGGGAGGGCTAAACTAACTGGAATTAAATCTATATTCCGGGTATCATTATTTTTCTTTTATTGTTCTATTAAAACTGTCTTCGTCTCAACCCACAAGTTTTCCTTTTCTTTTACAATTCTCCTCCCCGTACAGCCTGGGGACAAGGGGTGAGAGAGCAGCCTCGTGCTGTGTGGCTGCAGCTGAGGGAGGGCTAAACTGGAACCAAATCTATATTCCGGGTATACCTTAAAATAAGTTGTAATGTGTACTTTGTGTAATCAATTCAAGCAATATTTATAATGGTTAATGGAAAAAAATCCCTCTCCTATCACTTGAGATTAAATTGGTTCTGTTGTAGGGGAAGAGATGGGGAAGAGATACTCTTGTGGAAGTGTGTGGGGGTCACATTTAACTGTTGTATAAATTTAAACTACATGCAATAAAATGTTCTGTTCTGTTCCTGTTCACTAGTGAGCTTCACTAGTGACTTTATCATTGTCTGGAGCTGCCTGAGAGGAGGTTGTGGAGAGGTGGGTGTTGGTCTCTTCGACCCTGTGAGAGGACGAGGGAATGGCCTCGGTCTGCACCGGGCAAGACTGAGATTAGACATTAGGAAAAACTTCTTCACCAGAAGGGTTATCGGGCACCGGCACAGGCTGCCCAGGGAGGTGGTGGAGTCACCCTCCCTGGGGTTATTTAAAAGACGAGTGGATGACATGCTTAGCGATGTGGTTTAGTGGTGGTCAGGTGCAGTTGGACTTGATAACCTCGAGGGTCTTTTCCAACCTGGGGCTTCTATGATTCATGATTCTAAGATTCTCTGGACTTTGTCCTGGTTTCAGCTTGGATAGAGTTAATCTTCTTCATAGTGTCATGCTGTGTTTTGGATTTAGGATGAGAATAATGTCAGTAATGCTGATCTTGTAGGTGCTGCTGAGCTGTGCTCACCCTAAGTCAAGGGGTTTCCAGCTTCTGCCTCCAGGCTGTCCCCCCTCTCAGCCGACCACAGGTGTGTTCTGTACCACATAAAGTCTTTTTAACAATAAAATGGGGGAGTTGGCTGGGTGGCAGCAGCTGCTGCTCAGGAACTGATGGTCTCTGGTCAGCAAATGGTGAGCAGTTTCCTGGTGCATCACTGGCTTTGGATGTTCTATTATTATTGTCATTATTTTCCCTCGATTTTCTGCTCTATTAAACTGTCTTTAACCCAGCCTGAGTTTCCCCTTTTCTCTGAGTCTCTTCCCCCACTCCAGTGGGCAAGAGAGGGGCAGGGAGCAAGTGCCTGATGGGGTTTGACTGCCTGACACGTCAAACCAGACCAGGCTTGGAGGAACATTGCAAACATTCAGCATATAATTCACTTAATTTAAAAAATCTCTATCCCCATCCCAAACTAAAGCCAGACCCACCCCACTGACCACCTGTTACTGAATTCTTCCAGTTTCCCTGTGCTTGACAAATAACCATGATCTCTCTCTCTGAAAACAGCTGATTTATTTGTAGGCACTACTTTGGATCTCAGTGATTATGATCAGGATCTGATAATTTTTGCTATTAAGCCCCCATGTGACTGTAGTCTTAGAGGTGCATACGGGGCCTCACACCTCCTTGCTTTTAGGATGTTACAGGGTAGAGTGGAAAATTGGGAACTTCAACTTTGAAGTTTAGGTGAACTATGGGTCTGATTTTGGGGTTATGACTCTTTAAGATTTTGCACCAGGAGAGAGGCCAGGGAGGGGGAATTCAGCTTAGGGTGGTCTTGACAAAATGCTTCCAACTGTGTCCTAGATGTTTATTAGAAACAACTTGTTTTGGAGTGCAAGCTGTAAACTAAAGATCAAGCCTGGTGGGGTGTGGAGCAGAAGAGCACAGGACTTTTCACCTAAGGTCATCAATAATTCAGATTGCTGCTAGAGGGAAAAAGAGCACAAGTATTTATGTTGTTCCTGTGAATGGTGGGTTTGCATCCTTCTTCCCTAGTAACAGATAAATTCATGCTCCACATTTAATATACTTCCATTTCAGGTGGGAGTTTTCCAGGCAGAATTACCATGAGTGGAGCTCAAACCTTTGGCTCAGGCAGTAAACGGGTTGTGGTTCCAGTCCTGAATCTATAAGGAAGTGCTAGGATGAGGAGCAATGGGTATAAACTGGAGAGGGGCCACATCTAGACTAGACAGAAGGAGGAATTTCTTCACTATGAGGGTGGTGAGGCCCTGGCACAGGTTGCCCGGGGAAGCTGTGGCTGCCCCATCCCTGGAGGTGTTCAAGGCCAGGTTGGATGGGGCCTTGAGCAGCCTGGGCTGGTGGGATGTGTCCCTGCCCATGGCAGAGGGGTTGGAACTGGATGATCTTTAAGGTCCCTTCCAACCCAAACTATTCTAGGATTCAGAGTGAAAACCTCATGTTTCAGTCTGTCAGGCACAGTCAGTGGTTCTATGCTGGGAGCTTAGGCTTTCAAAGCTGTTAAATCTGTGCTTCCCAATCTCCGCAAGGTCAAGTTGCACGTTCTTACCAGTCCTGGAGAGCTCAGGATGTGCTGCAGCCCCTGGCCCAGCTGGCAGTGGATGTGATCAGAGGGACCCTGGCTCCCGCTGCTCCAGCTCTGCAGTAAAATGGTGGTGCGTCCCAGGGGGGCTGCTGAGCACAACTAAATCCACAGCCTTCTTAGAAATGTTTTATTTAGTTAACTGTCCCTTTTGCACCATACAAGGACTTCATTCAAACTTTTTTTAAGAAAAGAAAGGATAGGGTTTCCATGTGTTTTAGCAGAGAGCAACATCCATTTGCAAGAGCACTGACCCATTTGAAATTGTACATGTTTAGTGTGCTGACTCCCAACCGTTTCTGGGCTTTAGCAAGGGCTCTGCAACAGCTGGTTCTCCTTTCAATTTGAGGGGGGATGGGGGGAAAAGTCTTTTCTGGAGGCTGCTGTTGAGCTTTAAGAAGGGCTAAACTTCTTGGTGTGCAACACTCTCTGATCCATGGTAAAATGCAAAGAAAGATACAACGAATACAGTTATTGCAACAGTGAGGTATAAAAATAAGAACAACTTGGTTCACTCCTTGTGTCCCTGTCTTAGGAGAGGCCAGGGGAATTACTTAAACACTGAGCAGACGTGCTCTACAGTTTCTACCTTTAGAAAATCCTGAACATCAACATCCTTACAGACAGACTCGGGGGGTTATTCGGATGCTGTACTGGATGTACTAGCAGTGTTCTCTGGGGTAGGAGCAACAACTTCTTTTAACTCCTGCAGTAGCTCAATCTTGTTATCCAGTCTTTTCCTGCTTTCCAGAAGTTCCTGGATTTTTTCCTCTGTTCCTGTCATGAAACAGAAAGAGATAAAAGCTTTTATTCATAGGTAAATATTATTAAGCAGCATGTTATACATATGCATCAGCAGGGCAGAGGCTACCACTGCTCAGTTTAACCAGCTCCTTCACCCTGATCACAAAACCTCCTTTTCTGCTTCTCTCACCTGCTTCCACTTTCCTAATGTTAAAGCCTACTGAAATCAGTGAGAGCTTGGCCTCAGGCCCTGCTGGAATTCAAAAACATTATAACTTATACCTTGTTATTAATCCTTAAGTTTTAAATGAAGTTGTTCTGTAGTAAAACACACAGAAGTGTCTGTGACCTCTGAGCAGCAGTTACTCTGTGAACAACGTAAGTTTTCTTCACAGCAAGAATGCCAGAGTTAAGATTTTGGTAAGAACCAAAAGGTGTTTGTACAAAAGGTCCCCTCCAACCCAAACTATCCTAGGATTCTATGACTTGATGCCTCCCCCTAGCTCTGACTATTAAAAAAAACAGGTGAACCCTCTCATCTCTTGCTTCTTTCTGCAGTCGAGTATCCCTTACACCTGACAAGACTGCAATGGAAACCACTGTCTTCATCGCTTGCCATGATGAACTGTGATAGTGTTCCTGTTTGGGACCAAGCCTCGGTGGTTAAAAGAACGAGCAAGCATGCACTTAAATAAAAAAATGGATATGTCAAGGGGAGGTGAAGAAAAAACTTAAGAGAATAGTTGGACACTAATTAATAAACTCTCAGAAGTAAACAAAACAAAGAGCAAACACAGCAATTGTGTTTCTGTACTTGGCATCTGGGTGACCTGCAGCTGGCAGACATCAGCTCCATTTCTCCTCTTTCAAAAAGATGTGACAGAAATAGAAACAGCCCCGAGAAAGATGTCAAAAGATGTCAGTGACAAGAATGACGAGCCCATGGGAGTGCTTCCATAGGAAGGCAGATAAAAGGATCAAGAACCTTCCAGTTCATAGAGATGACCTGGAGGGAAAGCGTACATATTTCTGTAAATATCAGGAATGGTCTGATGAATGACTGCACTTGCTTTTCTGCAAGACAAGTGCTGAGGAGCTCTTGGTGAAGGTACCGCACAGCAGTTTGAAATCAATGTGTCACCTCTCTTGTCTGCACAACTGACTTGCAGAATTCACTGCCACAGATCCCCTGAAAACAAACGCTACTAAAGAGCTCAAAAGCTCCTGGACAGACTGCTGATCAGCCCAAAAGAGGAGATTAAATTACTAGTGACTGACACATTGCCCCAGGCAGGACGCACAACAACAGAGCAGAAAGCAAAACTGAAGGAAGTCACTTTTCCTCAGAGTAGAAAACAAGAATCTCCAACCTCAAATTCTGTAATTGCCAATGAGGCAATAGCAAGTCCCAGGTGAAAAGTCTGAAATGCAGTCCGGTACGCAGTTAAAGCTGCAGGCTGCAAAAGAACTGTCCCTAGATATAGAAGGGATTTTCAAAAGCAGTAGCTGCAATTACAGTTGGGAGTAACCTTACTGCGCTGGTTCAGAACAGATTTTACATGATGATTCAAGAAGTCAAAAAACCATCAAATGGAACAACAGATTGAAGGTAAAGCATGTCAGATGACTCAAAATCATCAGTTCCAGGAAAAAGATCAAAGAAAAACACAGCACTTGTACGAGTCCTTCACATAACATGACAGAGATCCAGTAGCTGGAGCTTGGAAGATGGACTGGGACACAAAAAAGGTCTATCCGTACAGTTCCATTTCAAACTAATGTGGTTATCCTTCCTTTCTCGCTTGGACAATTTAAGACCTTTTTGGCTCAATTTTGGAACCAACCTTGATGTGTGCTTCCATTATTTACCTTGAAATTAAAAGTTGGCTGTTGTTATCGGGAAAGAAGCCTGTGCGGTCCAGGAGGATCTAGGTTGCTCAAGTAGTGAGGAATTAATTGGAAAGGAGACAACTTTTACACATGAGAATCACATGGTTGTGCGTGTGGGTGCTGATATTAAGAATCTCTCCTGTAAGCCACAAAGTGGATGAAATAACTGCTGCAGCTGTGAAAGGAACAAGTGTGATCTGAGGTTGCGTCACACAAAGAATTATGAGCGGAGACGTTTTCATGCCCTCAGATGAGGCACTGGCAGAACCCTGTGTCGGTAACTCTAACACCAGTCACTCCCATTTCTGAAAGAGGAATTTCAATGCAAGAACATGGGACTAAAGAGAGGGCCCGGCTTTTTCATTTGAGGGAGAAACAGCAAACATGTGTGAACATCACATTCCTACACTGAACCTCACTAGCTAATTAAAATTTCCCTTTTCACAGGGATGAATTAAAGCAGAAATTAGAACAACACTGCTAACTGTTGTGGGGGAAGCAGAGCAAGAGACTTGCCTATCTGAAAAACAGTTTTAACCTTGCTGCTTACAACAGCCGAGGCTGAAGCCCAAGCCCCAGAGCGTCCTTCCACACCAGTGATCCCTAGCAACCACTCCTGCCCTTGTTTCCTTTGCCCATTTCATTCTGACTACTCTCAGCTTGTTTATCAAAGCACGTTACAATTGCCACCAGGCCCAGGCAAGTTCTGCTCAGTGTTTAATGCTCTCAACTGAAACACAGGCACCAGTTCACCAGAAAAGAGCAGAGCTCTAACGCAGACAAGCTGCTGTAAAGGAGGCTGCAGAGGATGAAAAGAAGTAGCCTGCAGGGGAGGGAAGCTCCTCTAGGACAGAGACCTTTTGAACTGTGACTTGCCTCCCCCTTTTACATCACCTAGATCTGACACACCATATTTCTACAGTTTCAGGCACCAATGGTGTTTATTCAATTATTTATATAATGTTGAAGAAAAAGGTTCCTTGGAATCTTCATTTTAAATGGTCATTTTATCAAAACACTGAGAAGAATTAACATCAAGCGGAAACCCATACCAACCACTACTGCCCCGTCAGCTTTTTTTCACATACCTGAATGAATATTTGTCAATATATTCTCAAACAGTCCGCAGTCAAAGAGTGATATCACTGTCTCTTCATACTCTGGGGAAAGAGATAATTCGATTTAATGTTACTGAGAAAAGGTTTACAGAACCCTTGTGTTTATGCAGAGCCATTCTTTAGAAGTATTTATTTCTTGTATATCATACTGATTGCTTCATGTTTTAAGATGTCTCCCCTCTCATAGAATCAGTACTGAGGGGGGTGGATTGATTTGTCAATTCTACTTTTTGGGGTTTTAGTTTAAAGATGAAAATAGGAAAAGAGACCTCCCTTCAATTCCCTATTTGGGTCTGCACCACGTGAACAGACCATTTAGGAACAAGCAATCTACTTAAGTTGTATTTTATTCCACCATGTCAGGATTGTACATGCAATGGCAGGGCTGGCCACATCAATTCCTCTCAACAGACCCCGTGACGTGTGGGGCAGGGCTATCACTGTTCCATGTTAAAAAATAGCTCAGAATTATGCCTCAATTTCATAACTGAGGCTTCCATTCAAACAAAATACCTACAGAGTTCACATGGCCATAAAGAGATTTGCTTAATGGTGAAGCCCTTGGAGCTCCTCATTGCCCTGAACTTCATTACTGCTCTATCAGCTGCTGTCACATTACACACAAGCTGCTGGTGAGGAAGATTTAGCATGGTGGGACGTTTCTGGAATCCTCAACATAATAAANAAGGCTTGTAGCAATAGGATTAGGGGCAATTGGTATAAACTGGAGAGGGGCAGATTTAGACTAGACATAAGAAGGAATTTCTTCCCTATGACAGCTGGTGAGGCCCTGACACAGGTTGTCCAGGGAAGCTGTGGCTGCCCCATCCCTGGAGGTGTTCAAGGCCAGGTTGGATAGGGCCTTGGGGAGCCTGGGCTAGCAGGAAGTGTCCATACCTATCACAGGGGGGCTGGAATTATATCATCCTTAAAGTCCTTTCCAATCCAAACTACTCTGATTCTACTTCACTTCCCATGCACACGCTTCAGTTGTTTTGCATAAATTAGCATTCTTTATGCAACAGTATTATTCAGAACTTCCTAAAGCTCAGGAGACAACAGAAGAGGAAAGTTTGATATTTTCTTTTTTTCATTGTGCTGTGGACAAAGCAATGTTAAAGTGGAATCCTCTGAGAACAAAGTACTTCACACAAGCCAATACTTAAACTGATGGTCACACAGGAAGTTTCACCCAACCACGAGGAAAAACTTCTTTACTGTGAGAGTGACAGAGCACTGGAACAGGCCACCCAGAGAGGGTGTGGAGTCTCATCTCTGAAAATATTCAAAACCCGCCTGGACATGTTCCTGCTCCAGCTGAACGTGCTCTAGCAGGAGGGTGGACTGGATGATCTCAGAGCTCTTCCAAACTGTACAATTCTTTAACTCTGTGACCCCAAAATGCACACCAACAGCTGACACTAAAGCTCTCACCATCCAACAATTTAGAATGTACCCAGTCAGGGATTTGTCCCTCAAAAGAGAGCTGTTATCAACAAACAGCTGGTCCCTCTGCAAAGCTGAAAGAGCAATACAGACTTATGACTGAAATAAAACCTTCAAGTTCTCCTCAGGACCTCTCTCTCCTTCAGTGCCCAGGAAAATAAGTCTGGCTGAACCTACCTATGCTTATGCCAACAGTTTCAAAAACTCAAAGTTAGGCAGATTTACTAGACTGTACTGAGTTGCCAGCTCTTGACCTCTACTGAGAGAGTCATACAAAAAAACCCACTTGCTCTCCACCTGCTCCACAGCTGTGGAAGTAAGACAGGACCCGGTTATGTAGCACTGAAGCACCTCAGGAAGGCAATCCCGTGCCTGGCATTCACATGAGCATTTCTGCTTCAAGAGCAGAGTCCCCCATGGATGTCCATACCTGATTCTGAAGTGTTGTCATCCATCAGTTTTTCATGTGCCAGGTGAAGCGTGTCCAGCATTTCTTCAAATATGTCATCCAGAAGCCCAGCTTGTTTGCATTTCCTAAGAAAGTCTATTTGGACTGTTAAAACACAAAACCATACAGTCTTACACAGATCCGGACCACTGCCACACGGGCTTCACTCACTTCAGAAACTAAAACTTCAGTCAAAGTCCCCCTTCCAGACACAAATAGTTAGATAAATCTCTGGCTCCAGCTCCCACTTGGCCCTTTCCAGGAGAAAACTAAACGTGGCCAGGCAAATTTAGTACTGTGCTGGGTATAAAATCACCTTAACTCTGGATTTGGCTTCACTCATAAAAAGCAAATATCTTCACAACTCTAAATGCTGCATTCCTAAAGCCTCCTGATACCTGCAGTGTAGGAAAGCAGGTGATTTCTGTTGTTTTTTTTTAATTCTAATCCCCAGGACCACACTGTGGACTAAGCAGGCTAAAGGATGGATAGCAGCGCAAGAAGTGAAGCGCTACTGGATTTGATAAAGAATTAAGGCTACTTTTACTGCAAGTGATACAGGCACTAAACTCTATTATAGCCCGTTTTATACGCCTGCTTTATTAGATTTAACCCTGCCCAGAAATAACTACTTATCTTTCCTGCTCCTTCAGCAGGCAACAGGTTTCAGTAAGATCAACTCAACGTGCTGTTCAAAGGGAAGGAGCTATCAGACAGCCTGACAGAGAGAGGTCTCCCAGTCTCTAGTAAAAACAATATCACTTTTTACTGAAGAAATCTGTGAGAAAAGAAACCTCATTTAACTTTCATTAGATGCCTCACAAGTATTCCAGGATTCTTTATGGCAACTAAAAACTCAGGGAAAACATTAGGCAGCCACCTAGTGTGACAATACCATGCCCATAGGCACAGGAAGGTGAGTAATCACCACTAACACTTTCTAATTTCCAAGTGACAGCATAATCCCAGGAAGCAATCACAGCAGGACTTTGGGGCAATGCTGCAGAACTGCAGGATGGGTCCAGTGGTTGATTTCACTGTTGTAATACCGTATTTATGCGGCAAAATGCCACCCTGTGTTAAGCACCCTATGTACACCTAGGGTTCAAAAGGTGAGAGGCACATGGCAATTGTGGCAGCAATTGCAGCAGTATTTAGTGGACCCCACTGCCACCCAGGGAGTCACAGCTCCTGCTCAGGGTGTGCCAGCTCCTCTCTCACTGCTGGGTTACTGCTCAACCCCCCTCCATGCCAACCCCTTCCAGTGTACAACTTTTCCTTCAAGAAGGGCTCAGCACAAGGAGACCAAGGTGAAGAAGGACCGATTCCCAGAATGTTAAGCTTAACTGTACTGATGTGGAGAAGCAGGGCTAGGCAAGGGCACCAAGTTTGCTGGAGACACCACTGAACACAGCAGCCAGCCAGGAGAGGGGTGTTATAAAAATCCCAGCTCACATCATATAGCATATCTGAGCCAAAACAGAGATTTGTTTGCTGCAGTTATTAAAATCCACACAGCCATTCTGCAAACCAGACTTCCACTCCCTTGTCAGTGTTTGAAGAGTCACTCATCTCAGAAGAGTAAAAAAGATGCATTTGCAGCACCACTGCTATCAACCATCTCCAAGCTCTGAACTTCAGCATAACAGATCACAGCGTCTCCTAGTTGTTCTAAAGCGAGTCACACCTTTATGCCTGTCGTTTTTTCTTTTTAGTATTCGTAAACTGTTTTCTTCTGCTGTCTCTTCTGTGCTCTGCAAGAAAATCAAAACAACCTGTTTTTACATCATACTGACATTCAGTGCTGTTTTTCTTACCTCTATGTTAGCAGAAAGATAAAAAGGAGCCCATGTTTCTGTGAATAGTCTGCTTCTCTGCACAGCTAATGATACTCCTCTCTATAGATCATTTTATAAAAGGAAGCAAAAACTGACTCAAAGCAAAAACTCTTAAAAAAAAAAAGCCCCAACACCTGCCACACAACCTTCTGAATTATTATTGCATGCACAAATAGCACAGATGTTAAACACCTACTGGTAACTCTTAGTGCAAATGATGCTCAATTCCTTAGACCTAAGGTAACACTAGAAAGGACTTGAGAGGACGGGAGGAATATTTTTCTTTTCCTTTGGACAGAACCCTGCCCATGGCAGAAGGTTTGGGATTATATGATCTTTAAGGTCCCTTCCAACCCAAACTATTCTAGGATTCTATGATCCAGTAATCCTCTGTTGTTCCACATCACACCACAGTACAACTAATTCTGAAGCTCTACCACAAAAATGTGTTGCCTATACAACGATAAGCAATTTGCCCTGCAGTGATAAATCCCAGAGCCCCTCAGCTTCTTTTTTTTACAATGTTTGTACTGATTTCCAAGACTGGTAGCACTGGGGAGAAGTTGAAAGTGCGCACTGTCATGGCTAGCAGGTTATGTGAACCTCACCTAGCATAATGTGAACACAAGTAGATTTACAGCTGGGAAATTCTTGAAGACAAAGAAAATCATAGAACAGTTTGGGTTGGAACAGACCTTGAAGGTCCAACACCCCTGCCACGGGCAAGGACACCTCCCACCAAATCAGGCTGCCCAATGCCCCATCCAACCTGGCCTTGAACACCTCCAGNGTCACATCCTTCTTATCTTAAGATTCCAGAACTAGACACAATAGTTCAGGTGAGGTCTCACAAGAGAGGAATAGAGGGGCAGAATCACCTCCCTCAGCCTGCCGTTATCACAATACTACAACATAAAACTGCAAAAATCACTTGTGTCCCCTCACAAAACCTCCCTTCATTCTAAAAGACAGGGAAAGGCAGAAGGTTTTCCCCAAGGACAGCTGGGTGCTAATTCCTCTAAAGAGGAGAAATCCCAACACCCGTAAGAGCTGATGGGAGTTCCCCTGCATACTTACATGGAGCCAAGAGAATCTCCTCAAAACTTAAAATAAGCTGTATTTACAGGTTCTGTAACAACAACCCCTAAAACAACTCTCCCTGCTTGATAGCTTCCAAGCCCTTGGGAAGGCCATCTTCACCATAAGAGTGGAGAACTTTGTGATCTGCCATGAAGATCTGTCACATTTACTGTGAGCACAGGTTCACAAATGAACAACTGCTGGTTCAGGAGGCCAAGTGACTCAACAAAAGCAGCTTTTCATGGAAACTATGTCAAGCCCTAAGCAAATCTGAGGGCTGCAGCATGTCCAAGAAAAGGCTTGCCCAAAAAGAAGCTTTTTCTGGTCATGTCAAGATCACAACCACTGGGGTGGTCTAGTCTGGAGGTGCCTATCACATTTGTGCCATGTTACACAAGGGCACCACTGGCTCTGCCTGAAGCAGCTCCACATGGAAATAGGGGTTGGTTTTTTTTTCCTTGACAAAATGAAGAAGGCAGTTGTAAAGTAAAAGTCACTTGCTTCAGTAAAGTTTCTTTACTGACAAAACACCCCACCAAAGAAGTCCTTTCCTGTAGGAGATGTGGATCTCTGCTTTCAAACTACTTGAGAGTCAGAATTACCATTTGTTCTGTGATGGCGGAAGATCTCAGTGCACATCTTCTCCTTTTACAAGCTAGGAATCAAGAAACAACAAAGTAACAAATGTGTCAACCTCAGACTGACAATGTAACATCAATCAAATTCTCTCCCCAAAAAGCTACAAAAGTGAGGCACTTTGGGTGGCCAGGATATGTTCAGCTTCCCCAAATACCTGAAATTCCAATGGAATTCACAATATTTCTGTGTAAGAAAAATTACAAACATAAACCAGTAGGAGGAAAGGTAAATCACTGCACCATTAAGATATTACTTTGCCTTTTAAATTCAGTATAAAGCAAGCCCCAGTTTTTATAATAAGATTTCTGATTGTGGCACAGTGACTGATTCTTCTCGGCAGCAGCACTACCTCTGGATGGTAAAAACATCATGCAAATTTATGAAAGCTGACTGCTGGTTTTCAGACAATCCCTGTTTAAGTGAATACACCTGCAAAACTAAGACTACACGAAGACTTATTTTAGGTGCCCCAAAGACATACAAATGGCATTAATTTTTTCATGGACATAATGATGGCTTAGAAAACCCTCAGATGCAATATGACTTGTAAGTTAACGTTATTTATGCTACAAAATGTTTTTAGTGATGTGGTATGAGATCTCTGCAAAGCCATCTGCTTTCATTCTGTTCTTCCTACTAGCATTCACCGGCTACTCTCCAACATCATAATAGAATAACTCTGGCAAAGAAGACACAGCAGGAGCAGAGAAAGCCAGAGTTCAACCACCCACCAACACCTGAGGGGCTGGAATGTAGTGGCATTACAGGCCCCTTCCTCTTTAACTCTACACCCTTTGGACAGCACTTTGAAATCATCCTATTAAGAGGAATAAGGAGTGACAGTGGGTACAGGCAGGTTATTCAAACAGGTCTGGGGTTTAGGTACACTTCACTAAGCGTGGTGCTGTACATTCACATTTTCCATAGCCTGAAAGGAAATCAGAGCATCTCACTTCATCCAAAATAAAGGTGGGGGGCCTAATTTGAAGCAGTCTGGGTGACACTAGGCACAAAGTGTTCCTTGCTGTCTAGCAGAACATCTTTAATCTGTGGTAGGATTTTCTCAGCTCTTCCTGATGTCTGCTTTAGGGATGCCTTATAAAACAAGAGGAACACAGTCCAAAGAGCAGCCCAAACCTTCTTTCTAAGTTCATCAGCCTTACAGTTAGGTACATCCAACACTTCCAGTGAAGCAGAGGTTGGAGTCTATTTGCAAGTCCAAACTGCCATCCCATCCCTGCTGTATAGAGCTGCAAGGAGACTTCTTGGCTCCTAAGGTCAGTAACCATCCCCTTCCAGTAACACAGCAGAGTCCTGACATTTCTGCACAGAAATATTGTCCTGACTGAGAACAAGGGCATGTTCCTTGTCCCCATTTTCTCCAACCTACTGGGGAAAACATTCCTGGAGAGGCAGCTCTTTTATAACAGCTCCTGCTCCCACACAGCCCAGTTCTGGTTCAGCTTGCCCCAAAGGAATGGCTGAGCTACTTCACCTGAGCTGGATCCTAAAAGAACGAAACCTACTGTGGAGCCACTGCACTTCCATTGCAGCATATCTTGCTCTGCACCCTGCAAACATGCCCAGGACTGGTGTCCTCTGCCTGCCCAGATGGGCCAGGAGCAGAGCAGAGCACTCGCCCCTTCAACCAGCAGATGCCCCTGGCTATTCTGACTGCCCTGCACACATCTGAGAGCTGCTCAGAGGAGATGCTGGGCTTGGGGCAACAAGCACCATTTTCCCAACTCTCACAGCTACTCTCCGAGAGGTGAGGAACACATTTGGGAGGCAGGGCAGACACTGCCAGCAGATCCATTTACCCCCCATAAACAGAGGGTCTCCACATTAAGCGCATCTGGAAGATCTTCTCTAGGAGAAGACCCTCTTTTCAGGGAACAGGCTGTATGCTGTATATGCAGTGCTGGAAGACACTAAGATCTTCAACCTCAAAAGGTTTAAGTGTTCCCGATGAAGGAGGTGGTAGACAGATCTGGGCTTAATGGCTTCATGTTCTCTCATAAGGGCAACAAAGCAATCCTGGCCTTGTCTAGGTCTACCTGGGACTCTGGACAGGCCCAAGAGACAGACAACCATTAGACTGCAGAAATCAAATTAATTTTAAGAAGGGAGGGAATGTCAGGCCTCAAAACTATGGGTAAGCAAAAAGCAAAACTAAGTGAAATAAGATGCTTCACTTGGTTAGTGAACCATAGCAACATCAGGTGGTAAACAAACTGTGTGCTGGGCTAAGTAGCTCCAGACCCTATGACTAAAAGTTTAAATGATAAACATCTCTCCTGCTCCTTGAGTGGCATCGGGGTGGAGTCAAACTTTGTCAAGACAATTAACCTAAGTTCATTAGACATCAGTGAAATACACCACTGTTACCATTAGGGCTCACAATCCAACTGAACTCAACTTCAAAGTGATGGTCAGTCCGGGACCCATTCCGTTTTGAGCAAGATTGTATGCATTACATTAATAAAGTCACAACTTTGGTTAATTCAGTGAGATTCCTGAATGCCTCTGAATGGGCAAGGACCAGGACAGCCCAATTAAGCTGCATGTCTGTAGCAAAGGCAGCAGTCCCTAAACAGGGGCTGTATAACCCTTTTGTTACACTTAAAAAGCAGTTCGGGATCCTTCAGAAGGAAAGGCCCTAATTAAACTACTGCAGTGAATTTGGAAGATGCAAAAGCAGACTTTTTAACATAGCCACAGAAACCTCCTGAGCTCCTGTAACAGCCCTCTTTTTGCTAACCATGTGCAAGCTTGTGCATCACTCAAACATGTCTCTCATCTCTCACATGGATTTTACAAGCCTACTGGCCTGCACAGTCAGAATAATTAAATGAAAGATCAGGACCACAGTGTTTTAAATCACTTTTGAGAGAGATTTGGGGGGAAGATCAAATATAAACATTTCCCACTTCAAAAAAAAACATTCTCAATTTTTGTGCATATGCATGGATCTCAACCAAACCACTCACACAAGATTAGAAATCCACCACTCACTATAAAAGTGGAGTAATTTATTTAGTTCAAAGTCATTATTGACTTGTATAGGATACAAAGTTTTAAAACAAATAAAAAATTTAAAACAAATTAAATCAATGAAGCCATCAAAGAAACTCACCATAGCGTTTGGTCCTACTGCTTGGGTCATGTTTTGGGCAGTACACTCTAAAATTTAAGTTCAATTTAAAAAAAAAAGAGAAAATGTTATTAAAATATTAATAAATACATAAACAGAGTTATGCTGACCGATTTAAATAGATATTTCCCCCTTTTTTTCCCTAAACTGAAAGACACCTAAAAGAATTACCAGGATTTTTGTTCAGTATTACCCACCTAGGAAGGCACCTGCTGGAAAGTCACATGCACAAGCTTGTATTTGTACTTCTAGAGCCACACTGGACTGTGAACACAGAATTATCAGTTCTGTTACCCAACTCTGTTTGGACTTGGCTCACTGTGCAAATCCTGAGCTCAATACATTCCCTGGTGTGGTGATCACTGTGGCAGAGGTACTCATAGAATCACCAGGTTGGAAAAGACCCATCAGGTCATTGAGTCCAACCATCCCTATCAAATACTCGCATTGGAACATCTTATTAAAGCAAGATTAATGTTGTCAAGATGAAAAACCACATGAAGGACTAATAGCACTTGATTGTAGCTACTGCAGCCCTGCCCCCTTGCCCTGTACCACTCAGGCCAAGTTCAGAACCTCTCTAGATTAGCTACTTACCAGTCAGTTTGAATTTATAAGCCCTGCACGATGTGCAGGCATAGCCACACAGCACTGCACTCCGAGGCAAGGCACCAGCTACCTGCCTGGAGATCCTTTCCGTTGCCCAACACTGATGAGGTGGTCCCCAAATCCTGAGGATGTAGGGCACCCTGTTCGAGATCCAGTAGCTCAAAGCTCCTCAATCCATTTATTCCTTAAAGACTTCAGTAATAAGTGAGATGGGAACATTTTTTCTGGTTCTAAGAGAGCAAGGTCAAATCCTTGGAAGAGGCAAAATACAAGTATAGCTGGAAATACTCCACATCTTCTGGATACAATAACACATAGGGAACATGAACCAGCTTCTACAACATGCCTTTCTTACAGAAGGATCCCAAACCACTTTTTAAGCAAAACTGCCCTATCAAGAGTGCAGTTCAGCCGATCTCTTCATTACAAACCCGTTAATGCTCAAGTGTTTGGAAGGCATTTTTAAAGGTAACTGCACTTACTAGGCCATTTCCTAATCATTGCCATTCTTTTATTTAAAAAAAAAAAAAAAAGAAGAACTGACCTGACTGACAGTCTATTTCCTTGACAAGCCAGCTTTTTTGCATGAAATTCATTTTGATGCACAAACTCCAGATTTATGTACACCTAGCAATTCAATCAGAAATCCAAGTACTGGAGGCACCTTATTTACATCCCTGAGCTTCTAATACTGCCCTTTGGAGGTTATCTTTTACCTCCCGTCCATTTATTTCTATTCTTTCCCAGTTAAAATAATCAACCTTCTTAAGTATAAGATCATCTTAAAAAGAACAGATGATACCTTTTACTATTCAGATCACTTTATCTAGAAGCACTTCCCTACTATCATTTTTGCACGATGGGAGCAAAAATTACACTTATTTTCCACCTCTACTATTCCTACCCACTTCCATAGCACCACGTGCCCTCGCTTTTTTGTTCTGCTTCATTTGCTTTGAGGATCACTTCATCATCGCAATGATGGCAACTCAGAATTTAAAACCACTAGCTCATTCCCTCTGGAAGAAATTCTCCCTTCTGATAAGCTTTCAGCACAGTATATTTCACCATGAAAAAGTGCAGGGAGCTGTAAATCCATGCCCACTCTTTTTCAAGTCTTGTTCCTCTTCTCTCCAATAATTTCAGGTAAGCTACAAATTCTGGTTTTTATTTATGCCACGAACACTGTGCAAAAGTCATTTGGGTTCACAGCCCTGAAAACTGGCACAACACCTTTCTGCAATCCAGTCCTCCTTCATCTCTTCAATACAGACTGCTATATCCTAGCTTCCTGTATGTACAGGACAAACAACTAGTGTCACGCAATGACTTAATAGGAGGCATTTTTAAGGGTCCCTCTTCAAATCCTCCAAGGTCACCAGCTCAGAAAACGTGCAAAACAAACTATATTGAACCACTCTTTTACCAGTTTGTATCTAGACTGCCATCAGTCCCATTGATTCTTCAGCATCTTGAAGTTCAGTCTTCTTCAGTCTATATGATGAATGCCATTTATTCTGTGGGCATGCAAAGTTTCTGTGTTCCCAGCTGCACTCTTTCATGAGCTTTGCAGAATCCCAAAGACTTTATAAGCATAAACTAAACATTTTCCCTACACAGCTGGGCTTACAGCCTTACAGGAGATATTTATTTTGGACTTAGACCCTTAGTGAAGCAGCCTAGAGTGCAAGTGTTTTGACACAAAAGGACCCATCCTCTACTACTAACTAAAGATTGCACTAGTCCACCTTTTCCTGAAACAAGTAGGGATTAGATGGTCTATCAGATGGATCCAAGGCTCATGTGGCCTGTGATATCCCTGGCCTTGCACAGAAATGGATGTTGAGGGGCTCGCGCACCTCAGTCTTCAACACGAGCACTCCTCCAAAAGGTCCCTTAAGCCCCAATTTCTCAATTACTTCATCTGCATCCTCCAAACAAGCCCTTCCATCTACCGACAGGCCTGCAGTCAGCCTGGGGCAGCAGACACCAGGACTAGCACAATCAGGACAGAAAATTTACTTGAAGTCTGTTTAATTGAGTTAATGCTAGCAATGTACTTGAAATATAGTAAGCGCTTTGGTGGGAATACAAAGTTCTCTGCTAGCATAAAGGAAGGAAAATTATCAGAATTCACCTGATGTGAACAGACCTAGAAGCATTTTAGCCTGCTCTATGCTCAGACCACATTTACTGAAACTCCTGAACTAACAGAAATCAAGAATCTGAGTGACATTAATAAAAATCTTTGTCCTTGGGCTCTAGCTAGATAGCCAATAAGGACTGACTGCCTCAGTTTTGTCCTAGTGATCTTTCAGGTGTATTGTAGGCTCAAACACTGAATAGACAGACTCCTAGTGATGTTTTCCTGCAAAAGCGAAACACTTTCCCTATTGCTTGTGAATATAGGTCAAGCATCACTTCAGGATAGAACATATTTCCTTTTAAAAAAAACTATAAAAAGCACACGATTTTTAAGCCTCTCTTCCTCCCACCACTGCCAAAGCCTTGACAGTAATCAGTTAGAAAATAGCTGCTTAAATACCGGTAGACTCCATTTACTTCATCCGTTTCTATTGCTGCATCATCGCAGAGTGCACAGAAATAGTGGTAACTCCTGCGACAGGCTCTCTCCTCGCATCCCACAGTGGCTCCTTTCTTGCGACAGAAGTTGCACACCTGGAGTAGCACGGGGTTTAGCAGGTAAGCATTACATGCAACCACCGAAAAATCTTACCACACACGGCAAATACATTCCTCAAATCTTTAACTGCACATTGCCTCTCGCTCCTGCAAACCGGTCATTATTTCAGCTATGCTTTTGTTATTTTACCTCTATTTCACATTGATGAATTTGTAAAATGATGCAAAGAGCCACATGAAAGCAACTTCTATCCCTCCCCTAAATCTTGCCCAAATAATTTCAATACCTCTTGGTATTAGTGCTTGTATTTACATTTTCTAGGCTAACGTTGTAGTGAAAGGAGTTCCACCCATGGTGTAAGGGAGGAGGGCAGCTGCAGACAAAGCCAATTAAAACTCCCTCATATTAATAACCTCCCTTCTGCTAAAACAGAAGGTGTTCCCCTTTACATTTATGGATTGTATAATTTTGTTTCAGTCACTAGCTTAGTCCTGTACTAAAGTCTCTTAGCTTGAAACCTGGACTAAGGACTTAGTCTCTAAAGGGGAAAAAAACAGCCAGAAAAAACCCAACACATTTTAATACAAAATGAGCTCAATTTCACCAAATATAACATCAATTCAATGTTTCTAACTCTAGATCTGCAAATTTCCTGATCCTAGTATACATAATGAAGAATTTCTTCATGATTAGAGTGATGAGGCATTGGCACAGGCTGCCCAAGGAAGCTGTGGCTGCCCCATATCCCTGGAGGTGTTCAAGGCCAGGTTGGATGGGGCCTTGGGCAGCCTGGTCTGGTGGGAGGTGCCCCTGCCCATGGCAGGGGGGTTGGAACTGGACAATCTTTAAGGTCACTTCCAGACTATTCTATAATTCTATAAGACTCAGAAAGAAACTCCTTACCAGCCGCTTTCCTCTCCTGAGTTCTTTCAACACTGATGTCACATCAAACCTTAGATCCAAATTTTCTGGGTTATACTCTTCAGACTCCACAAATCCTGAGGAAAACAACTGAAGACAAAATAAACAATATTCAGAATTACAGGAGGGACTCTGTCATTGCTGCCTTCTTCTTGTAATCACACTACCTAAGAAAGGGTGATTTTTCTGTGTTTCTAAGAGTTTTCATCTACATTGAACAAAGCAGCTGTGCATAAACTTTTTTTCAGTCAAAAGGGATTCCTCTGTCTATACAGGAGTTTTTCCATGTCCTGAAGGTGAATTAAAAAAAGACAACAAGGTGAGATGATGAAATTAGAAGCATGAATGAAGCAAGTCAGGAATGCTATGCTGCCCCAACTAAGAGAGAAGCTCTTTGGCTGACAGACCTTCACACTTTCAATATCTTGTTTTCTGCCCAGTCGCTCAGGCTTACAGCTGGATGCAACACTTCTCTGTAATAAAAATTCTATACAGTCTGATGCTATCAGGAGCTCACTATACAAGAAACACAGGAATATTGTAAAAAGCCTGGGAGAAACCCACAAAAAACACACATTTGGGCTATGTTAGTTCCCACAGAAGTGCTGAGCCATTGACAATCAGCGAGAGAAGGGAAGTTCTTAGTGAACTTTTTTTGGTAAGAAACATTTTCAACATTGGAGCAACCTTAGAGCCATGACAAAACCTGTTTCAAACAAAATGCGCAAGTAACACTGTAAAAAAACATACCAGATGTTTCTGNGAACTTTTTTTGGTAAGAAACATTTTCAACATTGGAGCAACCTTAGAGCCATGACAAAACCTGTTTCAAACGAGACACACAAGTAACACTGTAAAAAACATACCAGATGTTTCTGAAACATTCTTTAAAAAAAACAATAGGTAGTAGAAAAATAAAGATATAAACACAAAACCTGCGAGAATAAGGCAGCTGGAACACCAAAAGCCAGAAAGCTGTTCCAGTAGCAGATGCATCTCCTGCACCAAGTGAGTCTCACTGAAGGGAGGATATAGCATCTGTATTTGGTTCTGCAGATCAAGAACAAGCTCTGCTAAGATCCAGAACTAAGTGGAGCTTTTTGACAGCAAGAGGAATAAATACATTCTAGGATTACAGCGCACTTAAGAGCTTGAGAGATATTTTTACATAGCCAAAATACATTCATTAACTTTAGAGCTTCGGATATTTTTATTCCTTATCTTATAAAAGGCACAGACTAGGAAGACTTTTATATATTAGGTGATAGCAATATTTTCCTGCAAAGGTTTCAGTAAGTACACAACTTCCCATGGTCTGAGAAGTCTCATTCAATTTAGTGTCCCAAGAAGACCTATACCTACCTCTAGACTGCATGTGTGTCCAGGAATCGTTTATTTGGAACAGACATGCATGAAAACACTACAAATCAACATGCCCAGGTGTGCAGCTGTGTACTGCCCCTCTCCAAAATTCTGGCCAAGCCCTGTGGCTTTTCATAGCTTTTTTTATTTAATGTAGGCTTGGGTAGTCTATATGAAGTAGGTTTGGGTAGCCAGTCTTTGAATTCAGACAGCATTGTAGAGTCAAAAATAAATGAGCAGTGGAAACTTCCCCTTTAGCCCTTTATCTCCAATCGTCTTAGGTACCAACCAACTAAAAGCTACTCACCAGGCAATCTTGATGAGCTGCAATATTTCGGTCTTTGGCAATATACATAACGGAACCAGATTCCCCTTCTGAACAAAAGGCACATGTTCTTCTCACCATCTTCGCCATTATCGGGAAAACAGCTAAAGCAGGAAAACTGGGACAAAACACAAAGCAATTGATGCAGCTATCACACGCCAAGCAGGATTTAGAGAGGAAAGCAGGGGCTGCTGGCACTTGCCCTGTGGCTGCTCCCTTACCTCCATCCCCTGAACCTCCTGATGTTTTGCTCCTCCAGCAACTACTGATACAACAGGCAAAGCCTGCTCTTGGGGCAGCAGTGGAATGGAAACCAGCTCCCAGGAGCTCCAACAGTTCAAGCAGGAGGAAAAATGGTTAATTTCCTCTTGGAAAGCCACTAACAAATTATGGGGGCAATGCAAGAGCTTTCAAGCTTCCTTGGCAATATCTGCTCCAACAGCAGGCCTAGGAGCAAGCCAGCAAATAATGCCCTAGATGTGAAACCCCTTTTGTTTGGAGGAGGTCAATCATTCAGAGCAGTGCTTCTCAAGCTAATTCTGCCACATGTGGGTCTACAAGTCAACCAATAAAAGAAAATCAGCTGTCTCCAAACTTCTCCAGAGCCTTCTGGGAGTTCACAGAAACAGTAATTTCTTACTGTAATATGGAAGCAGCAAAGAAGCATGGAGAATCTTGCAAATAAGAAAGGGTAGAAGACAGAAAGGAGAGATTTGAACATTCTTGCTCAATGAGGCAGAGCGCTAACATCAGCAACGTAACCTTCTACTTTGCATTTGTCCCATGGACATCTGTTCTCTTTTTCTGTCCATATCCACAAGTCTTAACTACTTTTCTTCACACAGTCCACCCTTCCCTCTCCCACACCTGCAAAATTTTAAAGCCAGCTACTTACACAAAGCAGTCTAAACGCTTCTGGACAAACCTTTACCTGCATTCCCCACCAGCAGTTTAGAGCACCACGCTACGCGTTAGTAGCTGAAGTTTTACCTTGTCTGTGGTTACTGTGCAAGTCCACTGCAGAAATCTTCCAACAATTTTCCACTCCTACTAGGTGAGATACTCCAAACTGCCCTTTACTGAAGATGCTACCTCTGACAGTACAAACTTCTGCAGGGTAAGAAAAGTCTGCTTTTACTTTCAAGAAATATGGAGATTCGGAGATAAACTATTCTAATGAGAGAGAGTAAAGTCTAAGGACAAAGCAGGCAGGAAATCTCACAGCCCAGCAAAACTCACACACCTTTCTGTGACTTTCATCAGCCAAGCGCTGTTTTCATTAGTTCCCATCTCCTTTCCATAAAGGCAAAGGGGTAGACTCAAATGAAAAGAACATCAGAGGAGAAGGAGATGTACTTTTTTTCCTGTGGCTCTGCCACCTAGAATTTTCTTAATCACAGCAAGTCACTTCACCTCTACACATTTATGTCTGTTTTTTTCTCCTCCATCCTTTATCTCTGGTAAGCGAGGTAGGGACTGATATCCAATATCCATCTATACAGTGACCACCATGTCAGTCTCAGAACTTAAGCATTAAATAACTATGCTAGAAACAAATAGAAATTTACAGAAAAAGAAATAGGAGATATGAAATAGAAAACAAACATGTAAAGAAATTAAAAAGCACAACAAGCTGTAGAGTTGGAATGGTTTATAACTCAGCAAGAGTTCTCTGCAGCAAGATAATACCTGGAATCGATGCAGATACATAGGCCCTACTCAGGCCCAGTCAGAGGATCCAGCTCCACAGACACGAGGAATTTTGTAAGGAATTGTCTAAAGGTGAAGCCCACAGTCCCCGGTGTTCTTATAGGCTCAGGAGATACGTGGTGCTGCAGGAGAAGAGAGGATACTCAGTCAAGGTCAGCACTGGGGATATATCAGTGCCTTTGCAGGAACCCAGCAGCAGTGGAAGAGCAGCTCTTGTCCATCCCTCGCTGCAGAAGCGGTCAGCCTGCACCCCCTGGCCTGTTTAGCTCAGTATCCTGTCTCCCACAGGAACATTGCTTCGGCCCTGTGCTCTTCTCTAGCCTTCTGGTACAGATTATTGCCAGGGAGAGGATACTGAACTAGGACATGGAACCAGCTGGTTGCTTTCAAGTGAGAAGGGAGAGCCTAAGGGTGTGGTTCCAGTCCCATAGTTCAACTACAATTCACCTAAACCCCTTGCTTTTGCAGGGCTCAAGCCTGCCACTCATGGATTCCATTTGACACCCCAGCATCCATCCGAAAAGGCAAGAAATCACCGCTCCTTACTCAGCTCCTCCAGTCACACTTGTGACAGATCTGTTATTCTCTCCTATTGCCTCTTTTTCAAGTTGAAGAATCTAAAACTACTTAGTTGTTCCCTGCAAGAAGCTGCTCCAAATCTTTGATCAGCCCTATCATTTCTCAATCTCTTTTCTACTCCTGCTGCATTCCAAGAGGAGCAGAAGACCTTCAAGAAGGGTGGGCTACCATTTACAATATAAAGCCACAATGGCACTCTGTATTTTCTCTTTTTTTCTTTATAATTCCTAATATTTCAATCCCTTTCTTTTGCAGACTGCTTCTGGGCACAGATATAACACTTTTGCAGCACTACATATTACAGTCCACCTACATTTGTTTCCTTAAGTGGTATCAGACAGCACAGAAAAGATCAGTGTTAGGTTTGTTGCTCTGACATAAGCATAATTTTCCCCTTATCGATGACGGATTTTAAGCTGCTATTTTATAGTCAAACCACTCTCACATTCTTCCTGCAACTCTGCACAGCCAGCTTTCACTTTCATCACCACAGAAAACAACTGAGGGAATCTAAAGTAACCATTTCAGATACAAAAACTGGAGAATCTTCTGCTGCCCTCTGCTAATGACACAGCAAAGGAAGCTGCAAAACAGAAGAGAGAGGAGAAGCAGCTGAGGGCAAAAAAAACAGTGACAGGTCTCTGGCTGCTGCTTTGTTACTTGAGCCACTTCCTACAAGCAAGTTTAGGTTCTTTTTCACCACAGCAGCAAAATGCAAGAGAACAGGAAACGAAACAGAAAGTAAAAAGCTGGCAAACGCACAGGGACTGTGTCACTGCCAAATACGGCCTGATGAAACATTACCAGTTCGTCTAACTGGTTTTCCAGAACCAATTCTGCAAGCATCCTTGCACACAATCACACACATTTTACAGAGGAGGGAACTACAGCACAGAAAGACCCTTGGCCTCTGTGTAAGGAAGTAAGGAAGACATCCCAAGTCCCCCAACTTCCAGCATGCTGCTGAAACCCACTGCCCTAGCTCCTGTTCTGTTCTTGCCTTCATCCTAGCACAGCAAAGGATTTTATCTACTGAAGCAGGAGAAAAGGAAGGAAATTGAACCCCGTTACATCACACTCACTGTACCCTCCATTTGTACTTTGTGGGGAAAAGCAGCACTGTGGTCATATATTTGCTGGACATGACCTACACAAGTCCCCCATCTTCCCCCCAAGTCAAGAGCAGCACAAACACACTCAGCCTTTGTGAGGCTTTCAAAACAAAACCAAGAAAGTCTCTTTCTGATCACCTTTTACTTACTATAGAGAAAGTATTTTTAAGAATAAACCCCCCTAATTTTCTTTAGAAAGTTGTATGTTAACATAACTGATCTAAAGTGACTAGAGGGCTCCTCATTAGATCTAAACTTTCACCTGCTCAGAACACAGAATCACAAAACAATTTGGGTTGGAAGGGACCCTGAAAGACGATCAAATTCCAACCATCCTTCCATGGGCAGGGACATCATTCACAAGATCAAGTTGCTCAAAGCCCCACCCAACTTGGCTTTGAACACACCCAGGGACGGGGCATCCACGACTTCTCCAGGAAACCTATGCCAGTGCCTCACCATTCTCAACATAAGAAACGCCTTTCTTACGCTAAACCTAAACTCCACCCTCTTTCAGTTTAAAACCGGCACCCCTTGTCCTGTCATCACAGGGCCTGAGAAAAAGTCTGTCCTTCATATAAGCCCCCTTTATATATTAAAAGGCCAAAATAACACCTCCCTGGTGCCTTCTCTCCTGCAAGATGAACAACCCCAACTCTCTCAGCCTTTTGTCACAGAACGGGTGTGCCACCCATCTGATCATTTCCACGTCCCTCCTCTGGGCCTTCTCCAACAGATCCCTGTCTTTCCCGTACTGAGGACTCCAGAGGTGGTGGCAGATGTTTGGACACCTACTGTTAAGGCATCCTCAAGCCCTCCAGAGAAAGACCCTTCGCAGAATAACACCCTGACACCCCGCTTCCAGGGTTGTAAACATGGCAGTGTCGTGTTTAAGAGGCTAACACTTCCCAGGCTGCCACGACCACGAAGTGCCACTCAGAAGAACCTGGGTAAGAAGGATGCGGGTGGAGTCTCCATCGATTTGGACGCCTGGGTGCTGAGAAAGGGCTAGGCTGGGCCTGCCTCGGCCCTGAGCCTCCCGGGGCATGCCGCCCCGGGAGGCTCAGGGCCGAGACAGGCTCAGCCTCGGTGGGGCCTCCAGCCGACCCCACTCGAGGCGCCAGGAGAAACAGCGAGGGGAGGGGGGCTCCGTACACAGCGTGGCGCCGGTTCCTCCATGGGCCCTTTCCTGGAAGCGACACTTACCGTGGGGCGGGGAAGGACGAACCAACCCCGCTGCTCACGCTACACTCCGCTCCGCTCAGCTCTACCAGACGGTCACTCGTTCACCCCCTCCCCCACCTTTACGCCGCCACTTCCGCTTCCGAGCAGCGCATGCGCAGTGGGCACGACCGACAGCAATGGGCGTACCCGGCCGCCACAGGGCGCATGTGCAGTAGGCCTGCCCCGTGT
Organism: Piaya cayana; assembly: GCA_013389865.1. Lineage (NCBI taxonomy): Eukaryota > Metazoa > Chordata > Aves > Cuculiformes > Coccyzidae > Piaya > Piaya cayana. The sequence goes on from WAAB01011293.1 coordinate 96,454, forward strand.
GGCAATAGGCGTGTTCGAGCGCGGTGCATGCGTAGTTAACGCTCCGTGTGGCCCTTGCGCTGATTGGCTGCTGCTCCGCCGCCTGTCACGTGGCAAGGGAGGGGCGCTCGGCTATTCCCCGCGGCTTTGGGCGAAGCTGGGTGGGAGCATGAGGGTTCGATACCCGCGACCGGCATCTAGTTTTTGGTTTCGTTTTATGGACGTGTTTGGATTGGAAAAGACTTTTGAGATCATCAAGCCCAACTGTACATATCCCTAAGCACCTCACCTATGCGTCTTTTAAATACCCATCCCTCATAAGATCATAGAATCATAGAATAACCAGGTTGGAAGAGACCCACCGGATCATTGAGTCCAACCATTCCTATCCAACACTAAACCATGCCCCTTAGCACCTCATCCACCCATCCCTTAAACACCTCCAGGGAAGGTGACTCAAACACCTCCCTGGGCAGCCTGTTCCAGTGCCCAATCACCCTTTCCATGAATTTTTTTTCCTAACATCCAGCCGAAACCTCCCCTGGCAGATCTTGAGGCCATTCCCTCTCATCCTGTACCCTGTCACTTGAGAGAAGAGAGCAGCTCCCTCCTCTCCATAACCTCCTTTCAGGTAGTTGTAGAGAGCAATTAGGTCTCCCCTCAGCCTCCTCCAGGATAAACAAGCTGCACCAGCCCCTGCACCAGCTTCACTGCACTTAAAGGAAGAAATTATTTGTTATAAGTCACTAACTTATTGTGTATTTGATTATTATATATAGATTTTGTGATTTTAGAACTACAATGTATGGTTAGCTTGAATAGTAACTTTTAGCCAGCCTGTGCCTGGGGTCACAAAATTGATGCCGTGAAAAGTCAGACCCAATAATCAATGCCAATTTGATTATTAAGCTGGTATTCTGTATTATGCCGCACTGGGCACACAGAGGAAAACTTCACCTATTGTGTGTGCAACCAATGAAGCTGGTTACTTGATTTTATACTGGCTAAATATACATAGAATCATAGAATAGTTAGGGTTGGAAGGGACATTAAAGATTATCCAGTTCCAACCCCCTGCCATGGGCAGGGACACCTCCCATCAGACCAGGCTGCCCAAGGCCCCATCCAACCTGGCCTTGAACACCTCCAGGGATGGGGCAGCAACAACTTCCCTGGACAACCTGTGCCAGTGCCTCACCACTCTCACCGTGAAGAAATTCTTCCTTATGTCTAGTCTAAATTTGCCCCTCTCCAGTAAATTGCGGCTAGCCCTCTCACCACAAACCTTTGCAAACAGTCCCTCTCCAGCTTTCTTGTAGCCCCTTTCAGGTACTGGAAAGTCACCTCAGAGCCTTCTCTTCTGCAGGCTGAACAACCCCAACTCTCTCAGCCTGTCCTTGTATGGGACGTGCTCCAGCCCTCTGATCATCCTTGTAGCCTCCTCTGGACCCATTCCAACAGCTCCGTATCCTTCTTATGTTGCAGATTCCATACACATTCATACGGATTCCAGGAAACACATTACATATTCATTATTTTTTTAGAGTAGACGTGTCTATTATAATCAGTTCTCAGAATTTATTTACATAAGGTTCCTGCCTTTGGTGCATGCACTCTGCCCTCAGTGGGTCTCCTTCAGGGGTCTCTGCTCTGGATGAAGGCCACAGGTCTTCCTCACCGTTGAACTTTTCAACTCCCCTTTTTTGCACATGTTCTTGGACTCCTTGGGCCCCTTTCAAGAGATCATGGTGCTCATCCAGCATGCTGAGCACTGGGCTGTCCCAGTGCTGCTGATCAGGCTTCTCCTTGGTCAGGAGGTCAAAGAGAAGCTTGTGCCTGGGGTGACTGGAGATACAAGACTTCCTACCATGCCAGCCCCTCACCACAGGGCTTTGCTGGTGCTTCCTTGCTCATAAGCCTGATGGTTCACACATAGGCTGAACCTCTCCAGCTGCCTGTGTAAACAGATGATGAGTGCACACCACTTTATCATAAAGCACAAGCACTATTCGGAGAAGCACGTTGTTCTGTGCGTCTCAACACACCACGCCATTGAGATTTTCTCTTCCTGCCTCACACAGGTGCGATGCTTCTGCAAGCTATCAGAACATCAGCCACTCAAGGTTTAAGGCAAAATTGTGCTCATCAGACCAAGGTTTAGGCCTATGTGAAGTTCCTCCACACTCAGTGGGATGTAAGTAAACAAATCCTACATTTTGAAGTGGTGATCTGTAAATGGTGAGATGGAACATCAACTGTAATGTGTTAGAAATAAGATTAACAACTAAGATAACTGTAACGACCCTTATCTTCTTGTCCCCAGAGTTGTTGGGATTGACCACTCAGGTATGGCCACACCTTAACGACTCTGAGCTGATCTAATTGCATTCCCCCTGGATGTGCAATGAGGTTCCTGGAATAAAGTACAGTTGCCATTTCAGAGGGGAAAGAAATATGAATTTGTAAACAATTCTGTGTATAAATTTTCTGTGAAATCACTGCTTGGAAGAAACATTCTGAGGACAAATCCTGAGTCTTCTCCAGCACTGAATAAAGTGTCCCTGCCTTAATGGTTAAATTAAACTATTAAGCGTAAGTTTCTTTGTTTCAATTTCCACATCCTTATGATATGGAGCTTGGGAAAGTATTAACAGGATAGCCACTGTTTAGCTTGAGATAAGCACTAACACTTAAGGGTAAACAAAATAGTAATGACTTAGCTGAAGCAACTGACACTTGAAGGATACCGAAATAGAAACTGCTTATACTTAAAGAATACATAGTATGACAATTGTTTAGCTAAAACAACATATTTATATAAGATTTATGTAGGAAGGGGGCCTGTTGTTAAGGGATTTCTGATAAGCAGGATAAGTCATCTGGACCTGAGATAAGAGTGGGAACACCATTGATAAGGACAACCGGATCCCTGAGAGCACGGATGCAGAAGGAAGGACCACTGCCACCATCCCTGGGAAAATCTCTCACAGACAGAAGACAGGAAGAGGCCTCTCCTCGAACTCATTATAATAAGATACGAGCTGAGTTCATGCATATGTATAGGCGTTCTTGAATATGTATTAGTTCACTGTATAAAGTTAAGATGGGTCGCTGTGATGGGTACGCATATTGTTTTGGAGAAACGATTCTCCCATGCGTCTCAGCGCTGAATAGACATACCTACTTTATAACTTTATAAGTTATGGAGTCTTGATTCCGCGTGTCACTTACAGCTCATCAGCCACAACCTATCTGGGCACATTCTGGTCCATCAGGAGCCACACTGAATGGAACATGGAACTATTTAAGATCGTCTCTTTCCTGGTTGGAACAGCTTTGGCTTTTCAGCACTGCTGGCACTAATCCAGCTGGTTTCCCTAAACTCTTTCAGCCTGCCCAGATGCAGCAATTCAGAGCAAAGGTCAGCCCCTGTGTCCAGGCTTGTAATTAGACTGCATCTATTAGCCAGATGTTGCTATGCAACATCAATTCCCAAATCTATTAACCAGACAGTTCCCAAATCACCCAACTGGATTCAAGTGCTCTCACAAGCGCATTAGAGACTTAAGCTAGGAAAACTTTCCTAGCACAAGTCTGTCTTCAACACAGAAAAAGAAAAAAAATATGTGGAGGAAAACCCTCTGCAAATGCCTTGCGATCCCTTCCTCCAAACCCGAGTCCTAAAGAGCCCTATAGTTGTTAAAATAAGTGCAGCTGGTAATCAGTGCTCTCAATAATTTTTTGGGGGCACAAAAAATAAATCAGTGTAATGTACTCCAGTTTCTTTCACACCTGTGCAACAGGTGATCTTCAGCTGTCTTTGCATGTGTGCTCACTGTGGGCATTGTATTTATTTCCCTGTAGGTCATGGAGCTGTTCTACGTCCTCACATCCCTACTGCCCCTCCTCTGGGACAGTCTTGCTCACTGTTCTGCTCCCTGTAAGGCAGCGATTTCCACACTGCATGGTCAAACCACAGTATTTCACAGGAACAAGGTACCACCCTGAAAAAGGCTAAATTTGTTTCAGAATTCCCCTCTGCTTATCCTGCATCAGTGTTGCAAAACCTATTCCTTCCCTGGAGGAAAAAAAGAGATTCTGATTTCAGGGCATCTCACAAACTCTGCTTCATGTCTCAGTTCCCACCAGGCACTCTCGTCTTCTTTTGATATTCCCAACAGGCTGACAAGTTCCTAACCTGTCATTCCACAGGCACTTTTGAGTGCTTCACACTCAACATTTCCACCTATTCTTCTGTCAATGCCTGTGCTGGGTGCTTTTACCTGGCACAAAGGGCTGTGTTCACAAGTACTCCCATGTCTGAGCTGCCCAAGGGCAAGCAGAGGAACTGAGCAGACAGCAAGTTCAGAGCACTCTCACAAGGTCTGTCGAACTGACACAGCCCCTAACTGCAGAGGATACTTGCCAGTCACCTTCAGGAGAAAACATTTCAATAGAATTACAAGAACAGGCAGAAAACCTACCTTGTAAGGTATGTTTGCAAGAGGACAGGTTATGGTCAGGTATGTTGGATTCCCAAGCAGTGAAAGCATTGGACTGTGAAGGGACCAGAAGCTGGGTTGCAACCGCTGTACCCAGCCCAGTGTATTCTCATGCAGAGGAGAATGAAGAAGCACCAGCCTAAAGAAAGACCTGATAAACACAGCCAGCCAAAAAGACCCATCTCATACACATAGCTACTGTAAGGCCCACAGCAGCAGCAGACCACATGGTGCTTTAGCTTTTGAAACATCAGGTGTGTTTTCCATAGCAAATGGCTGAGTAAATACCAACAAACAATTCTTCATGATCTGCCATGCACGGCCTAGCACAAATTCAGGAAATAAAGGTAAGGTGAACTGCAGGGCCAGTTTTAAATCCATCTGTGATAGATGCGCTTGACTCCTTGACCACACTCATGGTAGCTTGGTTCAGTCTCCAAAAACGAAGCAAAAGCCTAGGCCATAACAGGCCAAAAACTTCTCTAGACCCAACCTTCTCTGAAAACTGTCACAGGTTGACATGGTGAGTGTCCATGCGGAAACTGAAACACAGACTAGGCAATCAACACATGAATAGAGGTAGTTCTTCCAAAGACTCATTGATCAAGGAACAAACTTGTGTGTACCAGGAGTCTCACACTTGCCTCTTCCATCACGTATCATTTGACTATGAGCCAACCACTTTATCCCATAGATGTGACAGCCTGAGTGAGCCTTCTTTGAACTCTCCGTGTTAAGCAGCTGGCTGCATGGCAGTGATCTCCCCTTCAGCTGGGATGCCTCTCAAGATTATCCCTTAAGGCTGACAGACCTTTTACCAACAGCAAATCTTTGTCAAGTTATTGAAACAGCACACAAACCTGTTCTACAGTACATTAAAATTTTGTGTTGGTTAAGTTTGATTTTGCATTGGTTAACTTTGAATCATTGTTATATACTCTGCAGTAAGTAACAGTGAACCTTGCCACCAAAATTTGTCAAGTCCCATTTTTATATCTGATTTCAATAAAACCACTTTTGCTGATATCTTTGGCAGTAGCTCAAGTGGTTGAAATTGCTTGTCTGTGATACCACCTTCTTTGCACCAGGCTCCAACACATTCAAAAGCTACACACCTGCATACCCATCCCTTGCTCCACTTCAGTCACCTCCTGCATCTACACTCAGTGTCACCTAATGCCACTCATTTCTTTATTACCAACAAACCACACAGCAAGGACTTTCTGTGGCCCACCTGTCCCACGCTACAAAACAGGACACTGAAATGAGGCAAGCTGGATTTCTCAAAGATTTGTGTGAGCCACAACATAGAGGGATGCAATCCAACAAACCCAAGTCATTTTTCTCCTGCAGCAGCAGGACTTGCCCAGCTCACTTTGTAGCATGTACGCAGCTCTGCAAAGTGTTCTGATTAATCTCATCACTATTCAAGACAATCAATTCCACTGGACCCATCAGGCTTAAGTGTATTTTAATAATTCTTAGTCCTCAAATAGGCTGACTTGCATTCATATGAGTTTCAGAAAACCGAGTTTTTCTAACTTGGCATTGCTATGCATCAGTCACGCCTCTGCCACAGGTGGCATAGAAGCCAAAGTTCTTCCAGTGCACTGTGAACTTTGCCTATGAATGGGAAGAGCTGGGGAGAGAAGACTGGGAGTACAGAAATTATCCAGGAAAAGTTTGATGTCAGTTCTCATGACAAACAGTTCTAATTCTGTAAGCTACAAAAATGACATTTAAATGTAAACTTAAACATAATTAGGTGAAAGGCATTTTTGTTGAATGTAATTAGCACCACAGTCTTAAATATACTGTGTGATGTGTAGTAGTCCCTTCTTGCAGCACATAAATCTCCAGTTACAAGATGTGTTGACAGTAGGAAAGCTTTGGCTATAAGATTTTTTTCCTGCACTTCTGAACTCCACACTGACAGGAAATCTCTGTCTCTGGCATGCTTCCAGCTTCATAACCATAATCCCATGTGAGTTCGGTTCCAGCTTTCACATGCCTAAGAAACAGAACACTTGGTCAATTTATTTGAAGTCAGTGAAACAGTACTGTGCTTACAATTTGTCACCAATGACGCACATCCAAATCTCAAAATCATAGGGGGTAGGGCAGCATCACACAAACAAGTTGTTGGGAGAGAACTAAGAGATATAAAGAGTCTCTGGCACCTGCTTTGTCTACAAGAGCTAGAGTGCACACATACATGCATCTAGGAGAAAAAAAAATATCAAGCAGTGCGATAGGATCGAAGACTAAACAGCTTCTCTAACTTCCAGACAAACTTTGGGATGCAAAAATCAAACAAAAAAAAAAAAGGGAAAAACACGTAAGTGAATACACCCAAACAAGAACACAGTGTTATTATTTTTACTATGGAGGTTTCAACAGATCTCTAGATACACAAGTGATGAAGGCTATCATCTTTGGCCTGACAAAGTAGGTTTTAATGTAATTGCACTATAATATGTGCAAAGATCCGGAATTAAACACATGCTCCTTGTGAACCACTCGCTCTGACAGTCCATGCAAGAGAAGAAATTTCTAAGGCAAGAAATTATTGTGAAAAATGAATGCAAATTAGATACTAAGGGACAACTGAGGAAAAATACAATAAAACATGAGTATTATGAAGAAAAGAATAATTCTCTGATGTTTCTCACTGGATACAATATAAAGGACATCCAGTGAATTACCAGGCAGCGGGTTGAGAACAAACAAAGCAAGGGGTTTTCAAACAGCAGGTAATTGCAACCTGGAGCTTGCTGCCTTAGGATGTTCTGGAGGCCAGAAATGTAAAACAAATAAAACAAAACAGTGACTGGGCAAGCTCATGGAAGATACACAATCTATTCCAAGTTCTCACCTAGTACTCCTGCAGTCACGTGTATCACCTAGTTTTGTTCACAGAACTTATTTTTACCTCCTGGGTTTAGCTGTCATCTTCTCACTGGCACCAGCTCTCTGTACCTCCCTTTCTGCCACCCACATCTTTGGATTTCAGTGGAAGTTTTCACCTCTGGGTATCCTTGTGCGACCTCCCCAGGACATGCTGGGCCACACAAAGTCCTACTTCTCTTGGTAGCTACATAGAGAAGGCCTGGAGCCAACTCGTTTGGCCCACAAAATGTTCTCTGAAGGGTCCAATCCTGCCTCATGGGATCCAGATTTGCTGGCTATTCCTTGCGACACAACACTGGAATCAGTGAATCTTGGCTGAGTTAAACCTATTTTTCCAATGAAGACGATTATCACCAAAATAGATGCATCAAAATTAAGCTTCCCCACTTTACATTTCAGTGCAAAACTGAAGAACAACTCATTAGTGAAAATCAACAGCTGTACATCCTCAGCATTTAGTGCACAGTAAGTCACTAGTAAGAGAGCAGTTTTATAGTTTCACGATCTAAGCATGTGCCCCTCCCTAGTATAATTATTTCCTAATAAGTAAGCACTGCTTTTTCCCCTTGTGCTTTGAATGAACAATATGAAACTGCCAAAAATTCACCTGTTTGTGAAAAACGCCACCCATGGGAAACTTCTGTTGTGAGTCTCTACAAACACGCTCTGCGCAAAGAGATTTGGGCAGCAGCTGTGCTGTAAAACAGAATATTTGAATTAGAAACAGTGAACCACCTTGTCTTCAGCTGAAGAACCAATTTTGTATCAGGTATCTGTCACTAATCAAGGTAATTTCTTCCCTCCCTTCTCCAGCCTACACAAAATCTCTATTACTCAATTTATTGTCAGTTATTTTTGCAGTAACTATGTCTCTCTAAAGTGTTATTTCCATCTTATTATGAAAGTACTTTTGTCCAGGAAAATCAAGTTTTTTTATAAGCTGCCCTCTAGAAATTTATGGTGAGAATTCATCTTTGATTCAGGATGCACTACAAATAATCAGTCTGTGACAGATGTATGATCATAGATGCAAAAGAAGAGTTTCAGCGAGATGCACTACTAATCCTAACCTCTAATATTACCTCTGCAATGGAAAGCAGCTTAAATATATGCAAGGATTTTGCTGTAAGACACATTCATGTCAATGAAAAGAAATAAGTTATTTGCAGAGTACATGCAGATGTATCTATGAAGCATTCATTCATCTTAGCTGAGGTACTTGGTAATTCATTTTTATTTCTTGGCAAGTCAAAATTGAGACTTATTTAGCATATAGGTTCATAAGTGGTCTGTCCTACCGTGTACCTATGATTGAGCAGTAGTGACATTCCCTAGAGTATCACAACACTTATTCTAAATTAGCAAAAGGTAGAATTTACAATGGTTGGGGAACAAAAACATGAGTCTGGGAGAAGGCTTGTGGTTCAACTGAATGTGCCATTTTGCAACATCTTATGGGGGCACTAACAGCCAGTGTGACCCACTCTGCTGTTCTGTCACTTCAGAGTGCAGGGAGCACCATATACCTGCCTTGCCATGCACCTACCACAAGTATGCTTTATGCATGAAAGCTTTCTAGTTTATGCAACTACATAATTCATTTATTTAAGCTAAGACAATCAAGAAAACACAAGCAACTTTCTACTTACATTGAGAAAACGACCCACATTTCCTTCTTTTGTGGCATCCAGGACATAAATACTGTCTTCATCATCATTCTTCAGAAGTGGCCTGTCACTGCTGGCATCCTCAGAGTCTTGTTTTGACTGCCTGTGATTTTTCTCTTTGCACTCAGCTTTTACTGGTACATTTTTGGATGCCCTCAAAACACACATGTCATCCAGCACTCCTGGCTTGCCACAATCAACACCCTGAAGAGACAGACTGTTTCTTTTGCTTTCTGCACTGTCCTCATCAGCAGCCTCCGTCTGTTCAATTTCCATCAGATGTTCTTCCTCCTGCTGCTGCGTGGATTCTGTCAATGGACACGTTATTTTTCAATGCCAGTTGAAAGCCAAAGCCTTTCTCTTGTTTTGCTCAGATCTCTTATCCACCCACCCTTCTTTGTTCTCCAAAATATATGCAGCTTCCTTGCTATTTGCAAGTCTGTAACACAACTGCCCTTTTCCATGCCTCTCATCAATCCTCCCTCAAATGTCTGTGTTTCAGGTTGCGGTGCCTAGAGCACTTGCTCAGCTGATCTAGTCTCTCACTTCTCTGAAAGCCCACTCCAAATTGAATTCCTGCACATAGCATTTTATCATGATTCTCCACCTTAAATCCTGAGAGAATCACAAACTGTAATTCAGACAAACAAGATGCAGGTGCAAATAGCGTCAGTTTCACACCGCCTCTCCAGTCTGAGGCCCCCGACTCCCATATTATATCCCGTTCAATTTCTGTTGACTGGAACATGTATTGAGTATGACACAAAAGGATTTGCAAGACTGACCTTCTCACAACTGCACTGTATTAGAGAAGCTGCTGTCAGCACTGTTCACAACATGTCCCAGGATAAACTTTGCAGACAAGATCGCACTGTACCACTTAGAACACTACAATATGCAAGGTACCAATGATTTCTGTACCACTGAGCTCTTTTAGGACAACCCAAGCACTATGTGGACAACATCAACTCTGAGAACAAGGCCTGTTCGCTTCCAAACATCACCTTCTACATTTTAAGTCTATCACCTGATGGGACACAAGTGTACTAAGAGTGTGGTATTTACAGCTTTGCAAACGTACTTTCTTTTCCTTTCTTTGTTCCACTGGTTAGTTTTGTTTTGCTTGACGGATGGATCTGAGAATTACTATCTTCATCTGAGGCGGTACTGAGCACCAGTATATCAATTTCCTTTAAACAGAAAAAAAGACAATGAAACAGCTGTGATACATTGTTTCTGTATGCAACTCTGGGTCAATACAGGATAGCAACTGGGTTTTAGGACTCTGAGGTTGAAGTTTCAAACCTACTGTAATACGTAACTATAGCTGAATTTCAAAAGTCCATATATTTATTGCAATACAACATTCATCTTAATTTCAAATTATCCTTCAAAATAACCTGGAAGGAGTTCCCCACTCAATAAAACATTTAAATTACTGCTTTCATCCCCACGATTTCACCAGAATTTAAACACTTTTGCATAAGTTGCTGAACCAAACCCAAACATGCTTTTTACACAGCTTCAGTAAAATGAACAGAGGTGGCAAAATGTATCCCCTCCCACCACAGAAAGGTGATTACCATGGGATTTCTGACATGGACAGCACTGCCAAATGTTAGCATGAAAATCCCATGTGCATTTCTTTAGTGCAATGAAACCAATGAAACCTATAGAGTAAGTTTACCCCAGCTTCCCCTCTTTGCAGAATACACTTCACACCCAGATAAGATCAAATTCTCCCCATTGTGGCACTGCATGAGAACACTGCATCTGACTCCTGAGATTTTCTTCTCACCCCATATTCTTTGGGGAGACATCACAAAAGTATTATCACTCTGACTCCATAACCCTGCATTTAGTTACAACAGGGGGTGCAGGGGAGAATGATTTCTTATAACTCTCAAGGCTGGAACGTAAGTGAAGGGTGGAGAAGGGAAGGCTGTGAAAGTAGTTAGCGCTGGTCTCAGGGGACATGCTGAAGGACTGATGACGGAGAAGGGATGGGATATGGCTTCCAGCATGCCAGCTTAGCTCAAGGTGTGACACGATCTCATGAAGAAAGATTGTTAGAACTATTTAAATGTTTAAGATGAAAAGGTCAAAACTGACATACATATCCAGCACAGTGAAAAATGAATCTACCTTATTATTATAATTACCTTTTTTTGGTGGTGATTATGAAAAATAACTGTTCTAGTTCCAGGACTTCTCATAGTTGCAATACTTAAATTCCTTGGATGAACCCTGTACAGAAAGGTGAAAAGGAAATTAAAAAGACAAAAAGACCTATAAATTAACTCTCACAACACACACTTCTCTAAGATTCTCCAGTTCATCTAACTGGAGTGTAGCTATGGTGGGGTACAAACTCTTCAGGAGGGCTAGGAAGGGTAGGAGAGGAGGTGGGGTAGCCGTCTTTGTAAGGGAGGACATGGACACCATTGAGATGGATTGTGGGGATGAGAAGATTGAGTGCCTGTGGGTTAAAATCGGAGAAGCCCATAAGAAGGTAGATTTTGTGATGGGAGCCTGTTAGAGGCCACCCAGCCAAGGAGAA
>WAAB01011293.1:108952-180878 GCA_013389865.1 Piaya cayana
GGAGACCTTATTGCTTTCTATAACTACCTGAGGGGAGGTTGTAGAGAGGAGGGTGATGGCCTCTTCTCCCAAGTGACAGGGGACAGGACAAGAGAAAATGGCCTCAAGCTCTGCCAGGGGAGGTTCAGGCTGGACATTAGGAAAAAAATTTTCACGGAAAGGGTGATTGGGCATTGGAACAGGCTGCCCAGGGAGGTGTTTGAGTCACCTTCCCTGGAGGTGTTTAAGGTGCGGGTGGACGAGGTGCTAATGGGCATGGTTTAGTGTTTGATAGGAATGGTTGGACTCAATGATCCGGTGGGTCTCTTCCAACCTGGTTATTCTATGATTCATAATGGCAAGATTACACCAGAGCCTGCAGTCTGACAAGTTCTGTGACAATTTTGCTATTAAGAACTGAGGACCTAAACTAGGTTCACAGTAGTATTTGTAAAATGTGCATTTGTAAAAATACTACTGTTCATACTTTTTTGAGAGATCAGCAGCTGCATTTACATCCTTTCCCAGTTCTTCTGCCAAGAACCAATTTCTCTCATTTTACTAATATTATATCAGATCATCTCAAAACAGAGCTTTACTGACAAAGTTTGCCTTTTTCCTGTACCACTTTTCACAGTTATGACAGTGAAAGCAGCTTTCAAGCAGGGAAGTAAAGATGTTACCAGGAGAAAGTATAGGGAGCGAGACAGAGGAGGAAACAGTTAATATATGACAGATAATAAAAAACATTGTCCCGCAAACAAAACTCAGCCCTTCATATCAGGAGCAGGTTAGGGGAAGACAGGAAGCAGTATCTGGCAAATGCATTTAAAACATCTAAAATCACCTTAATCTGGATTATATTCATCCTGCAGTTGAAAACACCACTTTCAAAACTAATCTTAGTACCTGTGCAATGTCTAGCAGTAAGTAACAGCCCTAATTCAAGAAAACTTTCAATGTAAAACATTTATATGTGTTTTATTGCCACAAAACCCCACTGTATTTCTTTGGGCTACTGATAATGGCAACAAATGCTACTATTTAAAGCTTTCTTAAGATGTAAAGATCTTTGTAAATTCAAAAGGTGCAGTAGGCACAAGAAAAAATTGTGACATTATTACTTGATTACATTTTTTTTCCTTTTATAGGCGATCTGTTTGGGCAAATGACATATTAGACTTAGCCCAGTGATGTCCTCTAAGGTTTCTCAGATCAGCTAGACTGTAATTTCTTAAGAGGCAGAATAACAAAGTATTTTTGTCTGTCTCATTTTTCTACATGGTCCACACGTGAAACATTTTTATTCTCAGGAAAACAAATTTATGAGATTCAAGGTAACAGTGCAGTAAATGCCACTTTAAAGCTCTGCTTCCCCACAGTTTTTAGTTATATAGCACTGAGCAGAAATAAAATCTAGCTTATTGCTTATAATGATGTAATTTACAAAATGATGAATTCATTAGGGATCCAAGATACTGAAATGTAAGTGAGAATATACTATTTTTAAAAGTTCCCATTTGCAATTTCACGGTGCTTCACAAAGATCCACAGTGATCTTTTCCTATGAAATGAGCAAGAATTTGCAATAATTCAGAAGCAGTGCAAAGAAGATATTTACAAAGCAGTGTAAGGAATACAGTTCAAGAAAACAAGCTCCCAACTCCCTTCTGATAAAATTGCAGAATGCTATGGACAAAGCCACACAGTTATTTTGCAGTATTTTGATTTTAGGAATCCAAATAGATTATGAGATCCTAACTGTAAAATGAAAGCAGGACCACAACTTTTGCATAGTAAACTGCAAAAGCAAGGTGTTGTCAGGCTCCCAGAGGGAAAGGTTAAGACTCCTAGCAGGAAAGGTTACGTTATGAAAAACAAGAGGTTTAGAGACTGGGAGCAAAGGACAGGAGAGTTATTGGCAGATTTGTTATCGAACCTCTCAGTGTCATCAAATATCTTTATATCATTTACCTCAAGTATCTTTCATTAATTCTTTCAAATTAGCACAACGATTAATGCCTTGAAAAGATCAAGTAAACCCAGGAGATGAATTGGATTTCTAGAAAATATCAAATGGTGCAGAAAGTAAGTAAAATTAACATAGAGGAGAAATTCTGTCCCACAAGAAGAAATTGTCAGGAATTTACAAAAAAAAGTTAAGAAAATAAAACACATTCAGTTCTACTCTGAGTTTTACAAAGGACTTTATAGAATAGCAGAATATTAGTTTTGTTACGCTTAAACTTGCTTTGGTAAACTTACAGGATTGATTTTTTTTCATTGTCCTCCTTCTCAATAACATCTTTTTTGCCAGTCTGCACGAGTTCAATTGCATTGTCTGAACAATTACTGTCATGTTTTCTTTTTTTAGAAAAAAAGCCACAGTCTCTGTCATTCACTGCATCCTTCTCTTTCAGCCCTTGATCAGCATCTCCTAATGCTTGAGCTTCAGCTCTGCTCATTAATCTGCCTGGAAGAAAAAGATAACATTATTTTACTCAAACTGTTTGTTTGCTAAAATGGGTCACACTCGCTAGCGCAGGTCAAACTTATATTAAATAATTACAAGAACATTACTTGGTAAAGTAAAACATGAATGCATTTATACTGAAGGAAAACTAGCCCTGGCACAGGATGCATGGGGCCCAAAGGGAAAAATCAACAGTCTGAGATAGGTTTTACTCCAGAATGTTTTGATTGTTTGTCTGGCATCATCATATTGAAAAGTTCTTCAAGGTTCTTCTGTCAATTTGGTAATCTTGCAAATTACGATTGTATCGACTCGCTTCTTTTCCAACCTTGCATTTTCCTGTTTGGTTCTCAAAAAAATTCCAGGGCAGAGGCCACAGGAGAGGGAGAATTATGCTATAAGTCTTCCACAGGTTACCTTCTGTTACCTGAGTAAGTGCAAACAAATGTCCCCTTGTCAATATCATCAAGGCAGCGGATGCCCCAGCCTTTCTTCTCCGTGTTGAACACTTGCAACCTGACTTGAATGCCATGCTGGACAACTCTGTTCTGACACATGATCTTGTCACACCTGCACAACACACTACACTCATAAACTCTGTCAAGAGGAAGCAAAACAAAACACAATATAAAAGAATGCATTACTAAAACAAAGTTGCTATTATTAGTTTTTCTCCTGAGCATTAGTAAGGCAGTTGACTGAAAAGATCAAGACTCAGATTAAAACTGATTGTGCAGCACTGTTCTGAAGTTCATTACTTTATTAATTGCTGATACATCAGTTTTAGGAATCTGACAGCCAGATATGTAGACAAGAAAAACAAATGCTAGCTTTATATTTTATAGGAGTAAATCACAAAGATGCAGAAATCCCTATGAAGCACCTAACTATTATGTTAGTCTTCATACTGTTTCTGAGTCTGGAACTAAGTTGTGAAAATTGTTATATCTGCAGGATAAAAGTGGTTTTCCCTCTCTTACTACTCAAGTCACATTAATTATTTTTATCAACCTGATCTGCCAGTAAAGCTAAAACATAAATGGAAGGTTTCAGTAATCCGGAAATTGCAGTTATTTTACTCCTGTAGTGCTTACACTTACAAAATAAAAGCATGCAAATAAAATAATAGTTAATAGCTCGATCTTTCTTACCCACTAGGAACAGGTCCCTCCAGCCTTTTGTAACTATATCCATGAGATGTTTTACTATTTGGAGACAGAGAAGTCTTACTACAGCCTCTTGCAGTAAGCTGTAAGCATGCACATTTTGACCTAAAAATTAACAATAAATCATTTCAAAATGTATTTTGGGCAGCGTAAATAAAGCATAAATCAGACAATTTAAAATGTATTTGATTATACAAATTCAGTCTAGTATATACCTATATTTATTCTCCCCTCATTTTTGCTCCATAAGACCATGTCAGGCACCCTACCCCTTCTCACTGCCTCTTGCCTGGTTATGTGTGCTTTACAATAATTGTGTTCTTTCCACCCTAATCCCATTCTTCTGCCAAGTTCTGTAGAAGGCACATGCAAACAGCTCCAGTATGACTGAAATTTATTATAAACAGGACACTTTCAAATGGATTGATTGAATGAATGAATGAATGAATGATGAAAATCAGCTGTTCTGACATATCATCCTGGTCTGCTAGCCCCTACTTCATTACTTTCCTCCTGCCCTGGCCCCCAGGAGGTGCAGACTTTCACACTGCACACTGGAGAACCCAACCAATAATGCTGATCTTCACCATCTTGTGTCATGACAACTCCGAAGACCTACAGCGTTTATGCAAACAGCAACAGACCAAATTATGGGTATAAACTGGAGAGGGCAGATTAAGACTACACATAAGGAACGATGGATGATCTTTAAGGTCCCTTCCAACTCAAACTATTCTATAATTCTATGACTCCATGATTCTATGAAATCCTGAACCCCAAAACCACACATCAAAAGCATCTCAACTCAAGTTTAGTGCAAAGCAGCAGTATGTTATGTGCTTGCTGCCTCCCACTGCTCAGCTCAAACTAAATAACTTTAATCACTGAAGCCTCATTATACCAGGCTGTGATTTCAAGCTTTTGTTGGGTCATGGGCAATTACAATGAGCACCATCGTGTGCACATGCTCTAGATATCAATACTACAAAATGGATTCAAGACCAATTAACACCTACAGGGAGAGATCAGGTCAAAGACAAACAGCCTCCAAGAAAGTGGATAATATTATCATGAAACTTGCAGATGTTAACTGCAGCAGGTTCTCACAGAGGGATAGGTAGCCAGAAGTTACCAACATTTTGAAAAAGACAGCAGTGAGCAACACTGTTTGAGCTGCTTAGAACATAAATGTGTTGTGACCACAGGGTTTCATACTTTCTGTTTAGAGAATGGGAAGGACAGGATGCAGAGGCTGTGAATGGGGAGGTTTCTTCTTCCACTCTCAGTAACATTCTAGGTCTCAAAATGATCTCATCTCTCCAGGCTATCCATGCCATCTCCACGATACCATTCCACAGCAGGAGCTACAGCAGAAAATGTCATGCAGGATCCTTCTCTGCCTGCCAGGGAAAACTTCCTTCTTCTGCTGGCACAAGACTTTTCCCTCCCTGCTCCTTTCCCAATGGTAAGGAATCTGCTTGCCAGGTACACTTGGAGAAGCACCACCAGTTTAGGAAGAAAGCGAAAGGAACACAATAATCCACCTGTTGATTCTTTCCTTCCCTACAACAGAGGCTAGACATGGGTAGGAGCACCCAAAGTTCTAGAGATGACAAAGATATAGTGGAATCAGTCAACATAGAGCATGGCACAAGACGACTACCACAGATACTCTGCAGCACTGGACCATCATCATCTGGCACTGTTTAGTATCACGTGCCTTCATGCTTACACCACCCATCCCTCTATTGAGGCATCAAACATTACTTGTCTGGGATTGGTTTCTTCTACCTACCTATCAATGCATCCATCCGTGCAGTCACATGAGTCAACAAACACACTAGAGAAATTGTTAAGATAATATCCACGTGGCCATGATGACCTCCGGTATTTGAAATAAGGTAATCTTGCATGGTCAAGATCATTACAGAAGGAAATGGGAACAGACTCAGCTCCACGACTAATATCAACTTCAAACACGAGTGGTTTGGGATTTACAATGCTCCTGCCCAACAGTACATATGTGTTGAAAGAAAAGTAATCAACAAATAAGAAATTACACTCTGTTTCAAACAAATAGTTTTGCACATCTTGAAAGTTTCTCAGACTTCGGCCACAAGGAGCTTTATAATTCACATCCAGTGATTTTGAAAGGCAGTTTGCTTTTGCATGGCGTCTTTGGAAATGAAACAGGATTGGTATCTTGAGAGGATTTTCACCCTTGTAGGAGTTCATTGGTCTGTTGGCAAGACATGCACTAGAGCACTTGTGGTTCTGATACTGCAGGCTTAAACGTAGATCTTGAATTTTACTAGATGCTTCTTTACTCCCAGAACCTGTTTGTTCCATCTCCTTCTCTTTGCTATTTGGAATGAAAAAAAAAAAACAACCAACAAATCAAATGGAGCAGCATCTCAGACAACCAGTACAACGCTCACTTTTTTGGTGGTTCAGTATTATTAGCACAGGAAAGAAACAGCCCATTGCTAAAAAGCCAAGGGTTTCACTGAATCACTGTGTGCACCGTGTTACTGTCTTAACATCATATGAAGACATGTTCAATAGCATTACAAAAAAAAAAGGGCAGGGAGCAGCTTCCTCCCAGAAAGAACTTGCATGCTAAAACACAGAAAACACTAAAGCAAAACGAGGGGAACAACATCTTTACTTGCATCTTCAGAGTATGAGGCTAAATACAGGGAGACTAAATCATGTACCTGACAATCCGCACAGTCTGTGAAAGCCTGAGAACTGAACTAAAAAAAAAAGTTAAGTCCTAACCCTGATAATCCTGGCAATACTCATGGATTTTTATTCACAACCAAATGCCCTGCATTATTCTGCAATGTTCTCACACAGTAAATGAGACAAGTCTACTCAAAACCACATGTTTTCCTATATTAAAACCTTTGAAAAAATCCTTTGAAAACCGTCAGGATTCAAAACTGTGTTTAAAACTGAATTTTGAAATACAAAAGAAATGCAGTAAAGACTATGTCAAATAAGGAACTGGAACTAAATATGAAATACACTGACCTGTGAGAATCTTCTACAGAGTTTGTAGTATTGTCATCTGTAGGAACATACTGCAATTTGTGCTCCGTTTCCTCTAAGTCATCTCTGTCAAGCACATCACTCACTGAAAACAATTTGAATGTAAGCAAAAACTTCAGCAATCGATATTTCAATTTATAATCGAACTTACTTCAGCTATGAAACAGATAATTGCCAAAGTACATTAAAATCAATGCATCCTATGAACTGCAGCTAACAAAGAGTAAGCTAGCAAGTGCCCTGCTAAAAATACAAGCTGCTTTTTATAACTTACACAAAAGTTAAGTGTTTACATATAGGCATGCAAGTGAGCCACCAGCTGACACACAGCATTCTCCAACTTTCTCTCCTGCTTCTCTTTACCCTCCCTTTCTCTCCTGCCTGTTCTTCACCCTCCCTTTCTCTCCTTTCTGTTCCTCAAAGGGGAAAAACTTAGGTGTGCATTGACAAACTCTGGGCAAAAACGCATCATGAATATTTACCCTTTTTCACAGATCACCAGGTGATTTGCATATTAAATTCTTCCACGTATCTCTCCAAGTACACAGAGACAACACGCAAACGAAACACGTATATAGATTTTTCTTCATTATTTGTGGTAAAAGTATGCCAGGGTGTTATGGCTCATGGAGCCACACACAAGATGACTCAGGTTCACCAGGGCATACTATTTCAAACTCTCTTCACCTAGTTCAAGCCATATGCACACACACAAACCACAGAAGCACAAACTCAGGTGCAAGTCCACAGTTCAGCACCTAAGGAAACTAATAATTATGGTTTTTCCTTTGTAAGGCATCTCTGATCTACTTTACTGATTTCAATTAAGGGAAATAAGCTCCTGGCGAGTAAAACAAAATCCACATACTAATAAATACAATCAAGACACACATACCATTTGTCAAAGTTAAGAGATCACCGAGATTAGCTTCATTCACCATGGTCCAAGCCTGACAGCATTCTATGCAAACCCCAAAATAAAAGAGATACAAAGTGTAATTTAAATAACAGTAACAGGGACAATAATACTGACTACTAAAAGGGAAAACAAGGTGTAAGCCCTCAGAGATGCTTTTTTCCTCACTATGCATTGCAAAACTAATATTATTAGAAACCTTTTGACCATAGTCCTTAATGGACGCATGTATGAATTACAGCAAAGTTACAGCTCATATCTGTAGCTGTGAATCAGCATCCTCTGGCTTTTGGAAAGCTGCTGCAATGTTTCCTATTGCACATAAACCAGTACCCTCCAGTGGCAGTAATATACGTGAACATAATTTAGTGCAAGTATCTCTCTTTGCTTTGACATCAGACTAGTCATCTTCTGGCTAAGAAGGGCTGGATCATGGTAGGCCAAATTAATGCTACTCCTAAATTGGTGGAAATGACCTTCAGATAGCAAGAACAAAGAAGAGAACAGTTCTGTCTCAGCCTCTTATCCCATGCAATAATTATTACAAGGAGGTAGACAAATGTTGGCAAAAGCCACATTAATATTTTAGTTTGAAATCTTTACAGAGCAAAGAAGAATTCAGATTCAATTATGTCACAGATTCATTGCATCATTTTGGGATTAAAGTTCAACTTTCCTCTATGCACTTCTGTAACAGTTGGTCATAAAAATCAAGATGTGGGTCCTCAGGTACACAAAAATTTGTGCTACTGATTTAAAACAAGAAGTGCAATGTGTCTTAAACTATCGTACCTCTTCTGCCACAAAAAAGCAGTAAGATCCATANTCAGAAACAATCTTTAATAAGTTCCTGTCACACTTTTCTACTGTTTCACATTATATTGGTGTCTCTGATGTGAAATAACACTTACATGATAATAATCCCATCCCAAAACCATTTACTTCNCTAAAAAGAAACCTGTATTGCTACAGGCTTATTGGACTTTTGATACAGATAAAGGAAACTTATTTCCTTGAAAAGCAGAAACAATCTTAAATGTGTTCCTGTCTCACTTTTCCACTGTTTCATGTTATATTGGTGTCTCTGACGTGAAATAACACTTACATGATCATAATCCCATCCCAAAACCATTTACTTCACTGAGATCACCTTGAAAGCCTAAACCTTCTCACAAAAAAACCCCAAACATGAGACACTGCTAATATTTCATTAGTCCTCAAGAATATTTCAGTTCCATGTGCTTAAGAGCTACACGTTGTTTGAAAACGTACTTAGGTAAACTTAGAAAATGGCAAAATGCACCTGCAATGATTAGTCTTTTCTTAAAAAGCAAATATATTTTTAGAAGTGCTTAGAAACACCAGCTCATAAGTAATTTAAAATCAGGCAGATATCACACAGCCCTAAATAAAGCAGGCCACAGTTCCCTTGAAGTCCAGTTACAAGGATTTCAAACCTTGGTTTGTGGCAGTTCCATTCTTTATCTTCTCCTTTAGCAACAGCAGCACATTTTGCAATTGCTCGAATATGTTGTCTACTCTTCTGCCTCCTAGTTGTGTCCAAAACGTCTTCAAATCACCTGAAATGCAAATTTCCACTTATAAGTTTGCACAGCTCCCAGGAAGTCTAAAAACACAAGTAGCTCCCAGTGGACTTTTCAAAGACACGCACTGATTCCATTGGGAGGCACTTCTGAAAAACCAGCAGGAAAGTTGTCTTCTTTTGCAGGCTTTCATCTTCAGAAGTCTGTTCTTAAACCTAACTGTGAAAGTGAAACAGCAGTCAAGTGATGACCTGGAGTGGCTTCTGATGGTCTGTGATGCTCCCTTCAAGTATCTTTTCAAATGTATCTACAAAGGGTGCTGTGGAAGCCTTTCTCCAAACACTAACAAATTGGTAATGCTATAAATTAGTCGCCACTGAAATTCACAGAAGTGAAACAGGAGAATATTTAAACAGAATGAACTGAATGTATTACTACACAAAAGACATTTAGAATTTTCTTTATAGCTGTAACCTTTCTTAGCTATATAAGCTGACTCTCCTGTTCTACTGATATTTCTGTATGTTTTCAAGGGGAAAAGTGTTCAACTTATTTGTGGATAAAAGCAGTTTGATAAATTTTGTTCACCAAGTCATATCAGGTGTATTAATTAATACACTCCTTATATTGTGCCTCCTCCCCCCCACTAGATTTATAAAGAACATTTGTTTTAAAGAAATATTTTTAAGCTACTGATCACAATCTGGTTCATAGCACCTCTTCTTTTCCAAGTGATGTACTCTTGAGGTGCTAAGCCAATTCATGAAAGTTCTTGTTAAAACATTAGCAGTGCCATCCTTCGCAAGGACTCCAAAAAACCGAATATGGTTCAGCATGTCAACAGACCATGCTAGAAAATAGAACTGGCTCTCTCTCAGGGTTAACATTTTTTTCTTTCAATGGTCAAGCACAAAAGTAAATCTGTTTTCCTATTGCATTTCTAGAGCTAGAGTCTAGTATCACCACACTAGGCTTACACCCCACTTTCAGAGAGCAAATCTCGGTTAGCAGATGTGCTATAGTGACACGTTCCCAACATTCATGAGACACTGCGTTCTTGTAAGGCTAGTAAAGAAGTATTTCCTTATTTTTTCTTCCTTAGCAGAGAATGATTTGTGCTGCTCAAGGTGCCAGAAGCTCAGTAATGCTGTGGCAGTACAGAGTCTATGGTTACTTTCAACAGGGTTATGTCAGCTGTGGAGAAAGTAACCACCTTCTGTCACCACAACCCCAGCTGCTTGTGTCACCAGCAGCTAAGAATGTAACATTTAATACCAACAGGCAATGCTGAAAGTACTTTGTCTTTTAAAACAGCAATTTCAACACCACTCTGTGAGCTTTAAAAAATGTGTAAAGATCAAAGTCCCAGCATAAAAAATGCCCACATCGCTTTTTGGAATCCTACACTCCTGCTACAAACAATATCGTCTGCCCTGGGCCACTAGTATCCTTCTGCTGTGTGTAAGAGTATCATAAATCAAACATAACAAGAAATAAGCATATTTAATATCTGTGTTTAAAAATACACATTCGGAATTCTAGTAAGAAGTTCCACCATTGCAGATTAAAACTGCTGTCTGTATTTCTTACTGGCTTACAGATAAGCACCAAGTCTTGATAGCACTAGTGGATACAACACTTCAGAGGATGGGTGACAGAACACAGTTTTAAATTTCTAGGTCATTAGTCATCTTGCATAGGTCAAAAGGAACTAAATACACACTGCTAGTGTAGTGTAGTGCTCAAACCACTCACTCACTCACCCACCCACCTTGGAACTCTTTTGTTAGTTCTCATGCTTGAGTGACCCGAAACTCCAATAGCAAAAAAACTTGGTTTCACAGGAAGAAGCAAAGGTTGCATACAAAGGTCACAGTATAATTTTCATTTCAAAAAAAGAGACATGCCCACATGACTAATCTCTTCTCCACTGTTGATGCTGCTATTGTCAACTCCACCCATGGGGGCAGAGAATGAACAACCAGAGGACACATCTACCTCATCAATGTTCAAAACAATCCCACCAGATGATGATTCAGAGTATGAATAGGCATCTGGTGGCAACAGTTATAAACCGGGCTGTTACTTCTGGATGGATTTCCCCTTCATAGGATCCTTGGGGCCATATTTTACAATAACAATTACCTTGCTTATAAAGGCTTGCAGTGATACATCTAGGGGCAATGGGTATAAACTAGAGAGGGACAGATTTACACTAGACATAAGGAAGTATTTCTTCACCGTAAGAGTGGTGAGGCACTGGAGTACTGTGTCCCGTTCTGGAATCCTCAACAGGAAAAGGAGATGGAGTTGCTGGAACAGGTTCAGAGGAGGCCTACAAGGATGATCAGAGGGCTGGAGCACCTCCTATATGAAGACAGGCTGAGAGAGTTGGGGTTGTTCAGCCTAGAGAAGAGAGGACTCAGAGAAGATCTAACAGTGACCTTCCAGTACCTGAAAGGGACTACAATAAAGCTGGCGAGGGATTGTTTACAAAGGCTTGTAGTGACAGGATGAGGGTGAATGGATATAAACTAGAGAGAGGCAGATTTAGACTGGATATTAGGAGGAATTTCTTCACTATGTGAATGCTGACGCACTGACACAGGCTGCCCAGGGAAGCTGTGGCTGCCCCATCCCTGAAGGTGTTCAAGGCCAGGTTGGATGAGGCTTTAAGCATCCTGGTCTGGTGGGAGGTGCCCCTGCCCATGGCAGGGGGGTTGGAACTGGGTGATCTTTAAGGTCCCTTCCAACCCAAACTATTCTATGATTCAATGAAACTTGTCATTCTTGTCATATTTTATCTCCTTTTTATTATCTCAGTCGTTGAGGCCATTCAGTTTCTCATGATGTATCTTTTTTTTTCAGCAAGGGAGTAAGGCTACAGCAAGAAACAAGTAGCCAAGGCCAGGGCTACCTATGCCAGCTACCAGAAAAATACTTTTGTGAGTGTTTCCCATGAAGGATCTGTAGGGCTGCTGACAAATATCTTGCACATACACTATGAAAGGCAAAACTATTGTCTTCTGATGATAATTTCCACACCAGAAGTGGTGCAAAATACACATTATACTACCTTTAATCCTCTCCTCCCTGGAACTGGTAAGGTTCTCTACTTCAAAGCAGTTGCGTAGCACTGCAGGAGGTGCAGAATGGCCTAGTGAGTAAGAGATCAAGTGGGAAATCAATGGTTATAGCTTAGTTTTTCAAATTTTATACAAGTAAATACTACAGTGGGTATCAGTGGGAGCACTGTGTGCAAAAGCATTGTGGTGAAATAGTCATCCCACACCTTGTCAGGACCTAGCAGAAGAACTCTCAAAAGCTCTGTGAGGAAATTTTTTTTAATGTAGGTAACTTCTTATTATCAGTCAAGCATGAAGCTATCACAAGATGACCCATACTTCCCAGCATATTTAGTGGATCCTGCATAACCCCCACATCCTATTAGCTCACATTTCTCTCTCCTTTAAAAAAAAACAACAAAAAAAACTATCAGTACAGCAGCACTGAAACTAAGCTAATTTATTTAGGAAAATAATTACTGA
This sequence comes from Piaya cayana, assembly GCA_013389865.1. Lineage (NCBI taxonomy): Eukaryota > Metazoa > Chordata > Aves > Cuculiformes > Coccyzidae > Piaya > Piaya cayana. The sequence goes on from WAAB01011293.1 coordinate 121,633, forward strand.
ATCTGTTCCTCAACAGATGCACGATATCTTCACTGGATTAAAACAAAGGAGAAGCAAAGCACATCCTTCAACCACACTGAAGATAGCAAAATTTTGATTAGCACCACTCATGACACAGAGAGCATAAAATACACCTTGCTTATAAGTTAGCTACATAATCTTTCCTATGCTGAAAAAACTCACTTCCATTCAATCTGACACAGAAATTTCATTTGATTGACTGAGGAAAGAGGTTAGGTGAAGACTGTTGATTCATAGAAAAGTTTCTCACTAGATTTGACTAATGCCTGCTCAACACATTTTTAATTTTAAGGCTTACATCTTTTCTCGTCCATCTTCTGGGGCGGCAACATGGAGAGCTGTTACACTTGGGGTATCACCATCACCAGGCCCACCTCAGCTAGGAGAGCAGTGCGCTGATCTTGCCATCCTCCAACACTACCGCGGGGATCAGGGTGAAAGGCCTGCAGACAGGAGCCAGGCTGCCCATCAGGCTGGGAGTGCTGCACCAGCTCTTGCCAACAGCTGACATGGGGCAAGCCTGAGGTGGTGCTGAACCTGTAGGCAGGGTGAACCTGTGGTGGAAATAAACCTGCGAAGAGCATGAGCCAGTGTGGAGGGCAAGCCTGTGGTAGGGGATAAACCCATGGGGAGGGCAAATCTGTGGCAGAGACAAAGCCATGGGGAGGGCGAACCTCTGGCAGGGACAAAACCCGTGGGAGCAGTGAATCCATGGGGAGAGTGAACCTATGATGCGGGTATATTTATGGGAAGGTAAACTTGTGACAAGGATAAACCCACAGGTAGAGCAAACCCGTAGGGAGGGCGAACCTGTGTGGCAGGGACAAACCCGTGGCAGCGGTGAACCTAGAAGGAGGATAAACCCATGGTGTGGGTGAATCTGTGGGGAAAGTGAACCTGTGAAAGGGATAAACTCACAGGGAGAGCAAATCTGGGGTGGAGATGATCCTGTTGGGAGGGCGAGCCTGGAGTGGGGATGAACCTGTAGCAGGGATGAACCTGTGTTGAGAGTGAACCTGTGGTGTGGGTGAATCTGTGGGCAAGGTGAACCTGTGATAGGGATAAACCTGCAGGGAGAGCAAACCTGGGTTGGAGATGAACCTGTGGGCAGGGCGAACCTGAGGTGGGGATGAACCTGTGGGAAGGGAGAGCCTGGGGTGGGGATGAACCTGTGGCAAGGATGAACCCGCGGTGTGGGTGAATCAGTGGGGAAGGTGGAACCTGTGACAGGGAGAGCAAACCCAGGGTCGAATTGAACCTGTGGGCAGGGAGAACCTGGGGTGGGGATGGACCCGTGTCGAGGGTGAACCCGTGCCGGAGATAAACCTATGGGTAGGGCGTGCCTAGATCTGTAGCAGGGATGAACCTGTAGTGAGAGCGAGCCTGTGGCAAGACTAAATTTGTGCGGAAGGTGAGCCTGGGGTGGGATTGAACGTGTGGGCTGGGTGAACCCGTGGGGGAGGAAGGGAGGGACACCCGTGGGGGACTGAGGCCTTGGCCAGGGGCCGCCCAGGGCCACTCGTCTCCGCTCGGGGCCTCGCCCCGCACATCCCGCGCTCCCAGGCCGGGGTCTCTCGAGACCAGGCCCCCGGCGAGGCGCCGGTTCCCTCAGGCTGGGGTTCCCGGGGCTTGCCCCTCCCCACCCCGCCCCGGTACCTGCGGGGCCAGGCCGCGCTCCCTCTTCACGCGCCGCCACCGCCCGCCAGGGGGCGCACGCGCGCGCACGAAGCCGCGCGGCCGGGCCGGCGCGAGGGAGCACGCGCGCAGCCCGTGGCCTCCCTAGGTGAGCGGGGTCAGGGGAAACCCTCGTGGATTGGACGCCGGACTTTCCAGGTTATCGCCGCGCCGGAACTGCGCAACGTAAGGGCGCAAGCGCCCGCCTCCGTCGCCGTTGGACGCTAAGGCGGCGGGTGGGGAGGGGGGCGGTGCGCGCGGCGCTGGCAAGTGGCGCGCCTCGGGGGAAGGCGGGGCCTCAGCCAATGGTGTGCGAGGCCAACAGGGGGCGGGGCCGTAATCACTTGTGGGCGGGGAGAAGGGGCGGAACCGTAACTAGTTGTGGGCGTGACCATAAGGGAGGAGGGCGTGGCCACACGACACTGGACGGTAGGAGAATAGGCGGGGCCATAACAATTATGGGCGTGGCCACGGGAGTAGCGCGACCATTTCCTCTTGTGGGCGGGGCAAAACAGGGGTAGGCGGAGTCAATGTAACTGGTGGGCGTGCCCAGCGAAGGGGGCGTGACCACCAGAGTGTGTGGTGGTCCCATTTAGCCTTGAAGTGCTTGGGGGGTGAGCTGCTGATACAAGTAGTTCCTACTAACAAAATAATAGCATGATTTAAGCTAAGGTAGAGCCAAGTTCATCCAAGTAACTGTATTTTTTTTGAGTTGGATCGAATGTCCCTCTGATAGCCTGTTTCTTATTGCATGTGTTTTCAAATAGTGCTTTTGCAGACACTATTATATCTTGCGTGCAGTGTGATCTGTTCAGAACAGATGTGTCTTCTGTGATCACCACTGCTGCTTCTCCCTGTCTCCAGCGCAAGGTCAAGCGGAGAGCTGGAGCCAGCTCCAAAGTAGCTAGAGATTTGACTGTTGTGAAGATCATAATAGCGTTAAAATTATTCCTTGGAAAGTAATAGAATATGCATAGGATTTCTGGGAAGATTTATATATGCGCATGGAAGTGGGAAACATTCTGTCCCCAGTTCTTGTCTTGTTGCACGTGATTGATGGAGATAGCTCCCTTATGTTGCTAGGCCTGATAAAAGATGCTTGCTTTCTAAAACTCCAAAATGAGTCTTAGAGTTTATTTACCAGCTTTTTTGATATTGATGCCTCTGTCTGCGTGTGGTGTGGGCTTGATGTGGGTTGAGGCAGCCTGCTGTGCACTCCCCCAACCTGTGGGGCTTCCCGCAGCTGGTGTGGAGTCCTGGCAGTCGCTAAGCTCCATGTGGGAAGTTGTCTTGACCAAAAGGATCCTGGAAGCTGGCTGAGCTTGGTCGGGCTGCAGGCACATGGGTGGGAAACGGGAGGGTAAAAGCAAGTTACTGAAGGGTGGTTGGGCCTTTGAATCATAGAATTGTAGAGTGGTTTGGGCTGGAAAAGACCTTAAAGGTGATCCAGTTCCAACCCCCCTGCCATAGGCAGGGGCATCTCCCAGCAGACGATCTTTAATGTCCCTTCCAACCCAAACTATTTTATGGTTCTATCATTCTGTGATTACTGTACAGGTGTTTGTGTTGTGGCTCTGAAAAGAGAGTTTTCAGAGTGGCGAAAAATCCCCTCACCCTTAGAAAAGTGGGGAGGATGGTTTGTCATCAGTTTCTTACTACCACTTGAAACTAGAGATGAACACAACACACTCAAAGAACTGTCAAAGCATTTTCAGTCTTATGGGTATTATTAAATGTATTTATTTTGTTGTGAGGAGATAGAAATTTAGTTTCTTTGGAGGGGAATGCTATGTTTGTGTGACTTGGAGCTCTGGTCAGATCCAGGATCCTCTAGAAGATTTTTATGTCCTGCATCTGCTTTCTACTTTTATAAAACCTCTTAAATGTCTACATAGGCATGCCTACATCTCTGTCTGTGTTTGAAGTTGACTGATGAGCCCACAAGTACCGCCTGACTCTATAGAAGGAAATCAGACAACTAACTATAACATTGTTTGGAACAGGTGGCTCAGCATCACTGATGTGCTGACAAATGTCCCAATAAAAATAGTAGTTCATGTTTTAAAAACATATTTCTGTCATGTAATTATTTATTTTAAAATTAATACAAGCTTTTCTTTCTCTTGGAATATACTGCGTTATGAGGTGATGGTTGCAGATTAAGTAATTTCATTTTACTGAATTACTAATTTATGTGCACATGTAAGTGCATATTGAGTGTTATGAAACACTTGTGGTGTTACAAATTATATATGAGGAATATACAAGGTACAGAGAAGATGGAGGCAAGCATCCTAATGATTGTGTTGTTTAGAAGTTATTTGAAAAGATTATTTCCTCATAAAATTTTCCTTCCTTGAATGCCTCCTGAATGGCCTCCTGTGTTTGCCTGCATGCTTTGAAACTGTGCAGTAAACATTAATCAGTGATATTGAGATGGTATAGCAATCTCATAAACAAGGAGCTGTTAAATAATCATATTTATGGCTGGATAACAGGACTGCATATTTCTAGTTGCCTGATTTGTTTAGGAAATGACTGGGCTTTTGTATTTATAAAATTGCCATACGCTTCATGGTCGCAAGCAGCAAATGTGTACCAGCCTCTTTCCAGCAATAAGTCATTGAAATGGAAGTATGAGGAATCTACCCACGGTGACAGTTTTACTTGGAAGCACTCAGTGGCATTCTCCTGCGGCACTGAGGAGAGCAGCCCCTTTGCTCTGAGCAAGCTGCCAGAGTTTATTCCATCTGCCGTAGTGTGGTTTTTGCCTGGCACTTGGCAGTGAACACAATCCATGGTGGGCATTCATGGTGAGACCTAGCTCCAGAAAAGAGAGCAGGGAAGTGCTGAAGCTGTCTCTGAAGATTAACACAAGGACCAATTTAAGACCAATTGCAGTCAGTTTTGCATTATTCACGTGTATATAAATGTATTTTATATCAATGTGATTGCAAATGCAGTTTTCCGTGTTTTAGAAAGTGACTGCAGAGGACGTTTAGTGAAGAGGTGATGCTGGTGTAGTCTGCACCATTACCTGTGTAGGTAGCACTCAAAATCTTTTATTAGCAACAGGGAGTGATGGAAGAAGCTGGAAGCACATAACTGCATGCCTCTCATGCAGAAGAGAAATTAGTAATTTAATTTGCAAAAAGAATGGGAAATATATTTTTTTAAAAACAAAGATGAATGACACTGAGTCAGTTTTGAAACCTAACTGAGTTTCTTTGGGTTTGCTTTTATCTGGAACTGTAAGAGAGAGTTTCTGCAACATAACAGCAAATACTGCCAGTGAGCCAGTGATCTCAGTTCTTCTCAAACTTGTTAGGTGGCAGGAGCTCACAAGCGATGCTGGTCTGACGTCCCAGTAACCTGCCCGCAGCAATATAAACTTCTTGGGGTTCTTCCATCAGCTTGTGCAGCATAGACCTGGATTGACTAACTGCATCTAAAGGTGAGAACAGCCTGCTCCACATGCTTGCATGTTTGCTAGCACCTTCCTTCGGGTGACAATGAAAGGGCTGACTGTCCTGCTGAATGGTGCTGTTGATCAAGCTGCTGAATTATGCTTTTGTGTTACATGTTCTGGTCTTTTAATTTAGAGACTTTACATGAATGATTGCATAGACAGGCAGACCGCAAATGGCTCCTTTGAGTGGGAGGAGATAAATCTGGTCTAAAAGGAACTGTCTCACCCAGTTCTCTTATCTGGGAACGGTTTTATCATCTTGAATGCGGCAGGGATTTGAGTGTATCGTCATATGGCCAGATAGGGTGAGGCACAGAGGCATTGGTCAGACTCCATAAAATAGCAAAGCACTCAAAGCTGTGGAACTTGGAAAGCTGTGCACATTCAGAAAATGTTTTGCAGTTCTGATTTGCCTTCTTGTCCCTTTTCTGACTGGATTGACTCTTTGTTTTATTGACTCTTTTCTTCTTAAAGTATCTTTGTCTTCTTAAAGTATCTTTGTCTTCTTAAAATTTTATTGCATTAGTTAGTTAAAGTATAGTTTATAACTAATCCCTTGTTTTTCACCCATCTCGTCGGTCTTAACTGAGATAACAAATCAGAGAAAAGGCAGTTTTAAACAGGATGTTGCTTCTTTACAAAACTTGTCCAGTGGGACACCTTTTGGCTTATAAAAGTTTTGCTGTAACCCATCCTTACTTATCAAGGTATATACTAATGTTTATTGCCAGTAGGTACATTGCTTACTAATTGGGCTTGTCACGTACTATTTACAGGCCCCCAGTGCTATGTGTTGCAATTGTGTTGCTATTGAAGTTATGTTAGGTTTTAGGTATTCTTAGATTATTTGGATACTAATTTTTCTTAAATCAAGGAAAGGGGACTTTTGGGATCTCTGAGGAGCCACTCAGCCTGTAAAATGGTTTTGTTCTACCTGTGATGTAAGCATGTTTGCATTCCTGGCAACTAAAAGTCAAACAAATTGTCTGTTTGAGAAGTGGAGCTTCTAATGTCATACACTGTTATGGTCCTAAGGGAATCTTAAAACACAGGCAGAGTTTGGCAATGAAAAGGAGAGGAAAAATTTGTGTCACTGTCTAAACAATAGACTTCTTTCATGTAGAGGACCTAGATGTCTGTTAATTACCAACTGGCTTGAGGGTTTTGGAGTCTGGCCCAATAAGCTGAAACAGTTAACCATCCACTAGCTGGCATATTCTTCAAGGATTGCATTTGGAGACTGGTAATGTAATGGATTTCATCTTTATAGACTGGCTTTGTAGTAGAAACCTTTTCATTTTTTTAGCTGTATTTCTGTCTTACAGCCTCAGTATTCATCGCCAACATAGATTCCAGACAGTTACATGAACAGAAAGGAAGGACTGGTTTAAATGTCAGATAATGCTGGAGTAGGTCGAGCAGCATGTGTTGTCTTTCCTGTGCCTCAGCCTCACCACAATACACTGATGACGACCTAAAACGGCATCCTCTAATTTTGAGTGACTCAGATGCATTAACAAGATCTGAATGCCTGTGATTACAGTTGCACTGGAAAGGACCTGAGATCTCTAGAAACCAGGCAGTAGATGTATGTGATGAAAGGAACCCAATATAAATGGATGCCTAAAACCTTTTAATCTTCATTTCTCCATGTGAATAGAACCATACATCTATCTGAAATAAATTTTCACTGGTATTTTCTGCAGTAAAGCTCGTGGTTGGAAAGTATTCCGACTCTTTTGATGGGCTGTTTGTGGGTTTGCATGCTGATTAAAGTATGTGCGCGAAGTATTTTCATTAAATGAAGATGTAGCAGAAAAAAATTCTAAGCAGCCTTCAAGATTTAGTGAATTTGGGTGTTCTCACATTTAAAGATGTTCTGTGGAGTGCTTCATAACGTCTTTTTGTTTGTTTTTTATTTATTAAAGTGTAGAGGCAACCATCTTTGCGATGTGAGCTGATGTGAGGCTGATCCATTACTGCTGGTCTTGGTGGCAGCTGTACACAGGGAGGTGCCTGGCATAGGATTGGACCTGACCATTGAAAGGAGGCATATGGCAAAACTTGAAGCCATTATTGTGTGTAGGTGGAACAACCACTTTCAAATAAAACCGAAACCTCTAATGTTTAAAATGTATGAAAAGGAATTTGGCTACAACCATTGAAGAAAGGGTAAATACATGTTGCGGTGTAGAGGCTCAGCAATAGGGTTCTTAAAAAGAGTATTCTGGACTAAATAGTCACAGCCTCCCATGTTAAAAATAATTTAGATGGAGAAACACCTGTTTTTTATTTTAATAATTTTTCCTGATCACTGTTCTGCATCAGCAGCTGGTTTGACCTAGCTTTGTAAAGGTGTGAAGAAATGGGGAAGAAGGGTGGGAAGCAATGTTGTCCTATTAATATTTATTGTATTTGGTTTTGTTAATGAGTGTTATGAAGGATCAAGGAATCCACAGTCCCCTGGGCATTTTCAGACACTGGCAAATGAACAGTTCTATCCTTCCTGTGCTTCTCAGCCCTTATTCATTTGTGTCATTGCTTGAGGAACTGGTTGAGGATTTTTTTTGGAAAGAAAAAGTAACTTATTTGACTCATCTAATTTTATCTGAATAACTTTCCCCATCTAATTTGCTGTGCAGCCACTTGGTATTTTTGCTTCCCTCAAGGAACTGGGGGTGGCCTGGGGTCAAAATAAGCATCTGGAGATTAGATGAATTGCTTTCTAATTTTATTGTTGTTGTCATTTATCCCATTTTAAAGAGTTAAGCTGACTGCTTTAGTCTGAGCAAAGTGCTGGTACGGGTAGGACACTTTGTGCATAGAATCATAAGGTTGGAAAAGACCTTAGAGATCATCATCTCCAACTGTACCTGTCTACTACTAAGTCATGTCCCCATGCCCTATCTGCCCACTTTTTTAACCACATTATTGTGGGTGGTTTTCATCGCACAGCAGAGCTGTGCTAAGCCTGGAGCGCTCTGTGATCTCAGTTGCTCTAGACAAAAAAACCCTCCAGATTTTTACAGGCAGTGGATGAATGGATTTCTCTGGGGGCAACTGTGTTTAACTTTATTATTATTTCTTCTGTAAAATCATTGAATGACTGGAACCAAAGAAACTCTGTAGACAATGTGTAAGACATTCTTCCAGCAGCACTGGATAAGTGAATGGGCCCAAACCTTTGTAACCCTTTTCATAAGAAATGATGCTTAAGTGACTGTTATTTTTTACACAGTCATATCTAAACCATGTAGATGGCAGGCAGGCTGGCGTAAGGCTTCAATAAGATGGAGTGATGCTAAACAAGTATATTTCATGTGTATCTATCAAAAAAAGTGCCCACCCAATACTGCTGGTTATCTGAGCCCTGTGTGTAGGCAGGGTTTCTAACAAATTTGTGATGAACCAGTTAAGTGTGGTGGGGGTTGGTAGCATAGTTTTAATGAAGGATTATTTTTGAGATGAATTGATTATGCTAATGAATTCATAGCAAGGTGCTACAACCCCTGCATTAGCAGACTGACATGTGTAATTGAAGCCTGGGTAAAGAAATGAGGAAGAAGAGACAGGATCGTTTTTTTTTCCTCAACTGTTTTTGGCCCCATATATTGTAGAAATATTTTAAAATTACATCCCCAGTCCTCCAAAATAAAGTTTTCATGGGTGAATGTATTTTTTTGTTGTTGCTTTTTTAGTACTGCTGCCTGGATTGGCGATTTTAGAATGGACTGATAAAGGCAGTTCAAAAAATGTCACAGAAGTTACATTTAGTAAGTCTCTCCACAGTTCCTCTCGCTTCTCCAAAACCTACATTTTTATGGGAAATAAGAGGGGTTTGGCTTTTCCATCTGTTAAATTTTCAGGGTGCCTGGCAGGCTGATGGATCTCTCTGCAGGGATGCTGTTCCTAGAACTGGTGCAAGGGAGGTGATGGCAGGGGAGGCACCGCTTCCCTTTTGGATAGCAATGTAATCTTAGAGCCACTTAATCAATTCTGAAAGAATATCTTTAATTTATTTTACAGCAAGAGTAAAAAAAACCCCTTCTGCTATCTCATGAATGTTTTTTCATTGGGTTTCTTGTTGCCAGAGATGACAATTAAGATGGAAGAAAGTACTGCTGTGTAACTGGATTTCAAAATGTGGGGACAGTTTAGTGACAACTATTGGATTGGGTGACCTTTGTCAAAGAACCCACATCAGTCTAGCACAAAGGCACTTGTACAAGTTGATACATACAAATTTCTTGTGGCAAAGTGTACAGTTCACTTGCTTTTAAGTGTTGGAAGGAAGTTGCGTGAGGCTGAATACCGAGATATTAAAACAACATAGGAAGAGAGTTCATGTCCAGTATCTGTAGCGATCCTAGTGACATGTAACATTCAGCTCTCTGTTACACCTTTTTTTTTTTCATATGCTAGCAAGGAGACATGGCTGTATCAACTTTCCCTCCTCAGGTTTACCTTCTAATTGTGTATCCTTACTTGCAGTTCACTGGTGGTCAAGCAGCCGTCTTTTACTTCTGCAAACAAGCAAAAGGCTGCCAGTTCACAGCGGTCATTCACTGCCTGTTGCCTTTGGATACTGAAGAGGCTGTCTGCAATATACGATTTATTTGTTGGTACAAATAAGACACCAAATTGAAATTTATAGGGTGAGGGCAGGATTGCAGCGTGGTTGTAGTCATCTGTTAAGGCAAATATCTGATAAATCTTGTAATTGGATCTCTGGGAAAAGTCTGCGAGTTTGGTTTTTTTTCTCTTTTGTTCATTTTTTTCTGGTTTGTTTTTTATTTGGTTTTGTGGGGTTTTTGTGGGTTTTTTTGACATATTGGTGAATGGATCTTAGTAAATGAGCTAAGTAAGGCTGAACCTTCTGAACACAAGCTTATATAGAAATCTGTTGACCTTTGGTCCTGCTTCTCCTCACTTGCAGGCCAGTACTTGATTGTCTCCTTTACATTACGATGCATGTTTAGTTCTGTAACTGTCTGTGACACCTGTGCACACAGCCTTGGACAACATATGAAAGTAAAAGATGAAGTGCTTTTGGTCAAAAGCTGTTTGAATAAAGGCATGTGAGAATGAACTCTGAAGTCAAATTGGCTTGGTAGACTTTAGGTTGTATACTGCTTGGAAAAGGTTTTTCCCTTCAAAAAGCTAATGCTAATTTAAGAAGATACACGCCTCTACAATTCATCTCTGTTCTTCCTTTTTCTCAGGGAAAGGAAAATGTTGCCACAGGATTTCCCAGGATATCCTCATGCTAGTCTAATTTCTTGAGCAGCAGTTAAACAGCAAGAAAACATACACAGAGATGCTACCCATTGGTTTTCTTGTCTCTCTGAACTCTCTCAACCCCATAAACTGAGTATCTCCTCATCATGGTTCATAAGGTCTCATTGCAGTTCTTGAGGTCATGGGAGAAGATGGCTACAAAACTACATGACATTCCCATCTTTGAGGATGAAAAACACGAGGGACTAAACAAATTTCCTGTTCTGTGTGATGTTGCATGCTATTACATCACTAATATACTTCTAACATTGCTTACAAGAGCGTCTCTTAAAGCTGAGGTGGCAGGAATGCAAGGATATGTGGCTATCTAGAATGTGCAGATATAAATAAAAAAGATAATGTAGAGGAAGAGTCCCACCTGGATTTACAAATGGTTCAAGGGCAGCAGACAATATACAGGAATAAGTTAAGTAATTTTTTTATAAAGATGATTTAAGAAAACTCCAGATTTTCTTTAGGATCTAGGGATGATAAGGAGACATTCTAAAAATACCAGGAACAAAAAGAACTGTGGCATATGTCTGATGGCTGTGCTAAAGTTGTCAACAACGATGCTGAATAGACAGAACTGTTATGTACGTCTGTAGTGAGAATGAAGCTGACTATTGTGAATAATCATACAGCTATGAAGAAACCCATCATTTTACAGCAGTAAATAAAGACTGAAAGAACACTTTCGAGAATTTGTGTTACAAATATATGGAGACTGAGGAATTTTTCTTTTTTAAATGGCTACGGTAAAACTGTCCAAAATAGAAAACAGATATTGTAAAATGTTTACTGTATCAGCTAGATTAAAGGTTTGATATAGTCTGTCCAAGAAACTGTTATGCTCAATGAAGAATCATTGAATTAAGACATGATTTGGTCATGTTCAGTCATCAGATGTTTTTTTAAAAAATAAACCATCCCCAAATGAACACATAGTTGGAAAAAAAGGCAGAATCCTCCTGGCAGTTTTATCTAGGCCACATAAAGAAGAAAAATGACAAATGATGGCATAGCCTCATGTATTCCATTGAATTCAAGACCACATTAGTGGAGTCTTTTAAAAGATGAACTCAAAGCTTTGTGAAGTTAATCACCATGAAAAAAGGTGGGATGCGCCTTCAGGGTGAGGAACAGTATCTGAAAAAAACAGTACTGCAAGGAGTCAAAGTTCATAGGCAGCAGGCAGTGGACATCCCTGTAGATAAGTGGCAGCTGAGACCTGGTAGTAGTTGAATGCAGAATGGGAGATTTCCTGTGCAATATTATTAACATCACTTCTGGAATATAATAAGGTTTGAAGGATTCAGTTCAAGACGTATTTTTAAAATTGAGTCAGCACTGGTCTTAGGTGTTGGAAAAATGTATCTATACACTTAGATGGTAGAGATGAAGACCTAAATTCTGAGTTTGTTGAATTGCTTTGGTCATATACATATACATGGCCAAAATGGAGAGCCTTTGAAGAGTGTACATTTGCAAATAAAGATTCCCCAACACTTGAAATTAATGCCAAGGTCTAAGATCTTTTAAAAAGCTGCTTTTGCTCAAGGAGCTGTTAAGCTGTGTCAGACAATAATTCCTGCATTATTACAGTCAGAGCAGGTCTTTGCAGTTTGTAAATTCCTTTGTTGGCTGTAACAACATTTGTTTCTTGTTTTGAGAAGAGGGAAAATGCTGTTTCAAACTTTTCTCTCCAAGAAGGTCTTACTTCATGAGTTTATACAAAGCATATAGAGTCTGTCTACAATCTTGAAAAAAAAAGGCAGATCTGTGTAAAGTGTCACAGATTCTTAATACTTTTTACTTTTAAACTTCCTAACCATGTCATCTATATTTTCTTTACATGGAAAAAAGTAAAAATAAGTATTGTGGTTGTTGGGTTAAATGAGGTATTAAATAGCTTATGTTTACATCTTTAGTTACTTGACTGACATGCAGTTGTTTGGATACAGGTCTTTGTGTGCTGAAAACTTTCAATGGAACTTCTTATGCTTGCAGAAGTAATTTCATCCCATGATGACAGCTAGTTAGAGACTGCCTTACTGTGGTCATGGAAAGTTAAACTGGTATGACTCTCACTAGGTGACCTTCTCACAGGAATTTGCCTGCTCTTAGAAAATAATCCATTGCTTTTCAGTGGTACTTGGGTGGAAACTCCAAAATTGGCAACAATACCAGACATAATTTTATTTTCTTACAAGCACTGCTGTTTTGAAAGAAATTGTTTTGTGACTTTTCTTTCTCAATTCCTCTATCAGGCCTACTGCTCTGACTCCTTGTGTTTGGGAAACTGCTTGATTTAGTAGATTTGAAATGTTGCTTTGTAGTGTTAGGCTTGAACATAACATTGAGGAATTTAATACGAGAGAGAAAATTGAGGTCTTGAATGCATACATGATGTTAGAAAATGTGTTCTGCAGGTATTTAGACTTGGTTAGACTTGGCCAGGCCCAGAGGATTGTGGTCAATGGAATTAAATAAAGTTTGTGGCTGGTCACAAGTGGTGTTCTCCAGGACTCAGTGTTTGGGATGGTTCTGTTTCATATCTTTATTAATGATCTGGATAAGGGGATTGAGTGCACCCTCAGTAAGTTTGCAGATGACACCAAGTTGTGCAGGAGTGTTGATCTGCTTAAGCGAAGGAAGCTTCTACAGAGGGATCTGGACAGGCTGGATCGAAGGGCTGAGGCCAAATGTATGTGTTTCCACAAGGTTTAACGTCTGGTTCTGCACTTGGAACACAACTACCCCATGCAGCACTACAGGATTTGGGACAAATGGCTGGAAAGCTGCCTGATGGGAAAAGACCTGGGCGTGCTGGTTGATGGCCAGCTGAACATGAGCCAGCAGTGTGCCCAGGTGGCCAAGAAGGCCAATGGCATCTTGGCTTTTATCAGAAATGTTGTAGCCAGCAGAACAGGGAACTGATTGTCCCCCTGTAGTTGCTACTGGTGAGGCCACGCGTCAAATACTGTGTTTGCTTTTGGGTCCCTCATGAGAAAGACACTGAGGTACTGAAGCGTGTGCAGAGAAGGGCAATGGAGCTGGGGAAGGGTCTGGAGCACAAGTCTTATGAGGAATGGCTGTGGGAACTGGGGCTGTTTAGTCTGCAGAAATGAAGGCTGAGGGGAGACCTTATCACTCTCTACAGCTACCTGAAAGGAGGTTGTAGTGAGGCAGATATCTGTCTCTTTTTCCAAGTAGCAACTGATAGAAGGAGAGGAAATGTCCTCGAGTTGCACCATAGGAAGCTTAGAATAGATATTAAGAAACTACTTCACCAAAAGGTTTGTCAGGCTGTGGAACAGGCTGCCCAGGGAAGTGTTTGAGTCACCATCCCTGGAGGTATTTAAAAAACATGTAGATGTGAGGCTTAGCTTCAGTGGTGGACTGGGCAGTGTTAAGTTTACAGTTGGACTCTGATCTTAATGGTCTTTTCCAACCTAAATGACTCTATGATTTTATGACTATGATATAAATAGTTTTTTTTTTTTTGCAAAAAGGCTAGATAACGTCTCATATCTGGGCAGACACAACCTGAGACTCCTTTTTCATTTGTGAGAGCTATACCTTACTCACTGTCAGTGTTAATCATGGCCTTTTGGTTTTTTTCTTCATAGTGAACAGCAGGCTTTTACCCTTCAGAAGGGTAGATTTTTATAGCAGATCAAGTTATTTCATGAATGCACACTACCAAAGGACATACATGAGAAAAATGATCCATTGCTTCTGTAGGAAGAGAGCAGATCTGTAAATTGCCATTATCAAGAGAAAACAGTCACTCCTTGAACTATTTCCAGAGGGTGTGGTAATGCCTGAAAGCATGGATCTGTGTGCTGTGTAATAAAGGAGCTGTCAGGTTTCACTGGGAGATGTGTAGATGAGTGGTGGTTGCCAAGTCGATTTCCATCAGTGTATTTGACCTGATACAACCTGTACACCTAGAGCTTGCCATTTATGTCATGTGGTGAGTAGTTTTCTTCCAAGTATCCAGAGCTTGTGAGGGATCTTCACTGTTGAGGCTACCTGGGAGGAGAGTTGATTGAAAGTCTGATCTTGAATGTTGGTTCATATCTACTGGCAGTCTTTAACAGTACATTTTAGAGTGCACATCCTTGGATGTTTGCTTGGTGCCACCTCAGTAAAATGGATATTAATAGTGAGTGCCTCACAGGAGTGTTTAACTTGTGTTCCGAATTAAGTTTAATTTTTTGTTTTTGCAAGTTGTCTTGAGAGTATTTGATGAAAAATGCTTTAGGCTTCTATGCTAGTGGTCAGTAAAGGAAAAATCTTAAACCCAAACTGCTTTACAGCTTGTCAGAAATGGAGCCTTGCCTTGTACATAGCAAAATTATTTTCATCAAAATGTGGTTGATCTGCCTGATATTTTCACTGCACTTAACCATTAGTGAGATCAATGTGCATTGATACAGCTTTCAGATTCAGGCACTATTATGAAGTCGAAAATTCTGTTCAGGGATACTCATTTTCTTTCACCACCAAGGAAGTTGAAGGGAACATATATAGATTTTTTGCATAGGTGAACTTGTTAGAAGGGATTGTCTTAACAGGCAGTACTCCCTGCTGTCTTACTGACTCATGCCTGACATTAAAAAAGTTCCTTGCCGAAGTTATGTGGAATCCAGCAACTGAATTCAATATTTGCAAGAAGACTAAACAATATTAACATTGTTTGACTATTTCAGGAACGGGAGATGGCAGATAGGTGCTGTTATACACTTGAAAGAATTTTGCAGTGTAATGAAGAGAAGTGCCGGCAGTAATGCAAGGATGTCTTCCAGCATACTGGACAGCAAGAGGTTCTTTGGCCATGTAAAAGTTTTGTTTGTTGCTGCTATAAGTAGCACCTTTTTTAGCATGCTGCAGTATAAACTTTGAAATTGGGCCTCTCATGGTATGCATGTGATGAGAGGTTAAATTTTAGATCTTCAGCACAGCTCTCTTTCTTGTTCCTTCTGAAATGAGCTTTTCTTTTCACATTTAATTCTGTGAATGGACCTTAAACAAAGGTGACCACTGAAGTAGTTGACTCTATAGAGTTGGGACTGAAGGAGTTTGCAGAGGTGAAGGCTTTAATTGTACAAAGAACACCTGCTCAGCTTTTCAGGGAGATAATGATTTTGGAGATCTACTTTCTGATGACATAGAGCCACAGGTAAAAAGCATGACGCTGTCATGAGTTTGCTGTTTCTCCACTCATAAGGCATGTAGTGGTAGGACTAGGGGCAATAGGTATAAACTGGAGAGGGGCAGATTGAGACTGAATGTAAGGAAGCATTTGTTCACTATGAGAGCTGAGGGACTGACACATGTTGCCCAGGGAAGCTGTGGCTGCCCCATCCCTGGAGGTGTTCAAGGCCAGGTTGGATGGGGCCTTGGGCAACCTGGGCTGGTGGGAGGTGTCCATACCTATCACAGGGGGTTTGGAATTAGATGATCTTTAAGGTCCCTTCCAACTCAAGCTATTCTATGATTCTATTCTATGAAAGTGCATCTATAAATGCATTTGGGGATGCAGTAGATAGGGGATGAGATTCACATTTTATAAGTGACCCTTTAAAGAGGCACAACATTTTAATCTGTTTAATTTGTTTTATTTTCAGCTGTTGAGTTTTAGTAAACTCCTGTTTAGATGTAATTCCTCTTTGGGGGTGGGAATATGCAGGGAAAGGGACTCATTTTAGTTGACTTTCTGTAAGGATGAAGCTGATGGATGCCTTAAAAATGTGTAAAATAGTAAATATGCTGGCCCATAGGTAAAGTATGAGGGTTTCTAGTAGGTAGGCCAGTATCCATGTGTGACTGCTGGAATGATATACATGTGAAGAATATGTTCAGGAGAAACTCCCGAACAGTTTATAAGAGTTAGTGCCGCAATATTAAAAAAAAATGTTAACAGCTGTTTATATTTGCATTAAACAGGGAGGAAGATGTAGTATGTACTTATAAGCACTAGAGGGAGCCAGGAGGAGGAGAAGGGGAAAACCATTGAAGGCGTTTGCATTTTTTGGGAGCAGCTTATACAAAGCATCCATTTAAACCCTCCCGCTTACTCCAGCTAAAATGCAGCTACAGGTCAGGCGTTGCCTCTGGCTGCTCTGTCTCCCCACGCTTTGCTGAAGAAACTTCAACTTTCTAGACCTCAGGGAGGCCAGAAGCTTTTAAAATGGCCATAAGGAAAACTACCTGCCCCTCCACAGACTGAACCCCCCTTTTTATTTGGCCCTGTTTTGTATCTGGATGAGCTGCCAAAGGTTAATTTGCCTCTTAGTGGCTTTTTCTGGGGGTGAGTGGTGTGTAGTCTCAGTTCTGAGCTTGTCTCCTGAGATTATATGGGGGAGAAAGAGAGAACATTAGGGTGTTAATGTATCTCTGTATTGGGTATCAATTAGATGAAGAAAAGTTTTAATGGCATTAATTTGGAGTGGCCACATTGCTCTTGCAGCAGATCTGAGGAAAATGTGCATGTGAACTTGTAAACTAACATACAAGCATGAAGTTACTATAAAGTCTGTATTTTTTTAGGTTTTCAGCGTGTTGTTGGGCACACTTTTTGTATTGCTTTGTCACAGAGCTGAAAGCCTTGAGTTAAAGTGTAACAGCTTTATGATGTGGATAATAAAAGCAATTTGGTTTTTGTTGTCCCCCCAATAAATTGACATCATGTTGATCTCACTGGGGAGGGTCAGTCTTTCGTTTTCAAGGTTCGAAGGGTGGGGGAATCTTTTTAGAATCCTGAAGTTTCTCTTCTTGATATTCCAGTTTTACACAACTTGACCTATCACTGTAGAGAATTGAATTTTGATGGCCTGGGGCTGTGGCCTTGAGTGGTTTCGAGGGAAAAGAAAGAAATCTTTTGTTGTTATTATCTGAGGCTGCCTAGGGCTTTGGAATGCTGGAAATAATTTCAGAGGAGGTAGACAGACTGGAAGTGGGTGATTAAATGAGCAGATAATATATATGTGCTGTGTGTTTATCATCCGCCTCTGTAATTTATTGCTACCACACTCATTGTTCAAGTTCCTTAATTTCTCTTTTACGCTTTAGAAAATAAATGGAGAGGGCAGGAATAATGAACTGGGGTTTTCTTCCTTTGGTCTTTATTAGATGGCATGATTTTAAGTTACGAAAACAAGGACAAACATTTCTTAAATGTACTCTGACCGTGCTTTAGCCTGAGGTCTCAACTCACTGTAAAGGAAACTAATGTAATGGAATTTAAATATGTGGAGGCTGGAGTCCTTTAGCAGTGCACAGAGACTTTTTTTTCAGTGTACTTTCAGACTATAAACAATTGTTGACTGTTCATAATTACATAATTCCAGATTTGAGATGGCCACAAATTGTGAATTGAAGCAAACGTTTCTTTTGAAATATTTAATAACCTCTCAGCAACAAGAAGAAAACCAACCCAGGTAAAAGCACTAAGTAATTACAGCTTAATTCCTGTTGGATTATTCAGGGTCTTTTCTTGTCATCTGAGAATTCACTGCACTGAAGATGAAACAGAGTATTGGAAAAGCAGAGATTTTTTTCCCCTTTAGCTATTCTGCTTTGCACTGGTTCTCCTGCTGCAGTGTAGGGATGGAGGCAGGCAGGTTTCTTGCTCTTCTGGCATGTAGAAGGTTCCTATTAAAGCCCAAAACTGCAAATTGAGTGCATATTCAATTTACACCTCAAAAACAGCAAAACAGACATATTTAGACTGAAACAGAGGATGATATTTTTTAGATAATGTTCTTATGCTTATAGAGTGCTGCTTACTCAGAACGGCCTGTGAATACTTCAAGGAACTCAGTGATACATGGATTATCCAGTGGACCTCAATAATGTGCAACTAAACTGGCTTTTTTTTTGTTGGTTATTCAATCTTTTTTGTCATTATTCAGCTGCAGGGTAGTTTTGAACTCTACAGGGCACCACAGTGGTGTCTTTTTACCTGTTGAAGTAGTTGTAGATGCACTACAGAAAGGATGTAATTTCCTTTGGGAAAGGAGCAAAAAAAGAGAAACTATTCTCTTAGAAGTACGTAGTAGAAATTGATGTAAGGTGCTTGCATTTGTGTGCTGCCTTAGGAAAAGCCAGTACCTTCAGTAGCAGCCCAAGGTCAGAGTCTTTATTGTTTGACTTCTGTTATGATGTTTACCCAACAACGGCAGTATCCAATAAAAAAGAAATGGCCAACCCTGCAATGGGTGTAAGATGCCAAGGTGCTGCAGGTGCCCCTTCTCTCTCCCTGCTGAGCTGTGGGAGAGCAAAGGCACCCCTGAAACAGTGACCACAGCTGGATTTTACCTCCAGGTCCTTCATATAGTGAAACGCTGGCCTGTGCTGGTTGTTCCCATGCCTGCTAAGCTTCATTAAGAAGACGCTTCATGAAGAAGCCATTTCACTGAGTGGCACATCCTGCTCTAAGCTTTCTCTGGAGGTGACCTGGAGAGGAAATCTAGCCCAGGTGTCTAATGTGAAGCATTTAGTTCTGTACTGGAGGAATGTCTTTCTACAGGTTTGGAGCAGAAATTACCAGTTGATGTCACTTGTGTCAGTGCTTTTGGGTGCAGCAGGAGCAATACCAGTTCCCGGTACTGTTCAGGGCAGTCTGAATACATGGGGCTGAGGTATCTGGGTGATCTGTTAGGTAAAGCATAAGCACGATTGGCGTCATGCTTTGCAGATAAGTTGAGAGCACAGGTCTCCTGATCAGAGGTCGACTGGCACTTCCTGTGCAAATGCAGGAGCAAATGCAGGGAGGTCAAGGGAGGGGGGACAACTTCTGACGCTGGGCACGCTGCTGATTCTTGGCTCTTCAAGCTGAGGATTTGGGATATTCCTGCTTGCCTTGGTTAGTGGCTAGGATCACTGTCAAAGGATGTTAGCCCTTTAAAAGGTGTCTGTTTCATCTCTGCTCCTCAGAAATGAGGTTTCTTATGCTTTTCTTGGTTATCTCTAATGTAGAGCTGCGGACAACTACTGCAGGTGAGCACTAAATTAAGATCTGATGGGACTGTAGTGCTGGTATGCGGCAGGGGCTGAGATAAACTCCCCAAGCAAACATTATAATGTACAGTATTATTTTTAATAATGTAGGACTTTGGCTGGGTTTTGCCCTGAGGAAGAGGGGATGGGAAATCTCCCACTGAGCTGGTAAGCTCAGCATAAATACATGCTGGGCTCTCATCCTTGCCAGGGCTTGGCTGAGATCCGGGTGAGGATGGGATTTAAATCCCATCCTGCAGTGCCTGCGGTGGCTGGTAAAGCATCCTCCTCTCCTTGCTCTCAGTGCCTTAGGCAGCTGGGGAGGAGAGCTGAGGGGAGGCACTTAGAGTTCCCTGTGGGAATATGTGGGGCTTGCTGAGCAATAGCTGCTGAGTGTGAAGAGGCAAGCATTAAAAATTTCTTTAGCTGCATTTTGTTGTGTTTGTGTGCTTGATAATAGCTGGTAGCACTTATTTCAGGATATTTTAATGCTATGATTATTTTTCCCATCTTGCATTAGCCTTTGAAAAAATGCTTTAGGCTAATACATTTCTTCAGTGCGATTTAAATTTTGCTCGGAGCATCCTACAGTGATTCCCCTGCCTCCCCTCAGTACTGTTGTGGAAGAATGTTATCTTCTTTACATTATAATGTATCATCAGGCGGGAGGTGGCTTAACTTCAGCTTCTTCGGACAGGGTTTCGCTGAATGACGTTGATTTTATTGTTGTCTTGTTGAAACCGTTGGGCTCCTCATCTGCATTCTCAGCAGGATGGCAAGGTGAATAATTTAATTCCAGCAGCCTCTGCCACGTGATGGTGCGAGGACCTGTCATCGGTGCCTGCCCTGCACCGACAGACTTCGGAGGGGAATGGAAACTTACTGAAGTGATGCGGAATCGTCGCATCTCCTCCCTTAACCCTAAAGAAGCCTCTTGGCGGAGCAATCGCTTCCTCCTTTCCTTTTCCACGCGCTCCTCTGACGTGTAGTTTGATGGGGGGGGGGGGGGTTGAGCCTGTGAGCGAGATGAGCTGAGGGATTGGGAAGCGGGTAGGGCAGCGGGGAAAAATGCACACCCAGGCATGGAGCTAGTCGGAGCAGGAACGACGAGAAGGAGTCCGGCAGCAGGGAGTGGAAATTTACAGCTGCTTGTGAGCGCCTGTGCATGTCCAAGCGATCCTTTCTGCTAACGCTTTTCCAGAGGCTGACGGCTGCTCGGCAGAAGAGGAGCGGGAGGCTGAGTCGCAGAACCCCTTGTCTCTGCCACGTGTCGGTAATTGGCAAAAGGCGGAATTAAATGGAAGATAACTGAAGGGCTGTGGGGAGGCGGCAGAGCTGTCTTCAGCACCTGGTCATGGGGCTGCCCAGGGCTGCCTAGGAGCCCTCACCTTTCCGCACAGTAAGTGTCAGCCGGGGCGATGTCCTCTCAGTGACAGAAAGTTAAGGGATTTCATAAAACTTTCATTTTTCCAGGTAGCGCCAGCCTCGTAATAAACCATTTGTCTGCTTGCTGCTCGATAGTTACGCTTGTTAGCTTTTTATGGCTTTGTAAACTGTGTTGCCAGGAGTGGCTTTTTAAAGCAGGCAACCCTAAACAATACTCCTTCTGTTACATAAGGCGCTGGCTCCACGACCAAGCGCTCTGTGTCCATGGAATATCTCTGGAAATGGCTTTATTTACAGTGCAGTTTCCAAAAATAAAATATCTGCAATGTATCATTTCTCTTGCTCCTCTTCACCGACTGCCTGCAGCTGCGGACTGGCTCTTGAAATGCAGAGGAATGAGAGTGGGAAATGTTTAGAGATGAAGGGAAGACGAGCACACAAGTGAACTGTCACAAGAAACAGCGTATGTAAACTAACCGTCTCGTTATCAGCAGGCAATAGGTATTGTCAGCATGAAATGCTAATTCTGTGAAATGGGCTGTTCCTGAATTCATTCTCAGGGAGAACTTTCATTGAGCTTAAGGGAAGCTTTTCTTCTGATCAAAGTCTCTTTCTTGGACTAATATTAGTAGTAAAGTGAAATAACTGTTATAGAAAATTATTTTAATGCATACTGTAGCTATTGAAAGTTACACATCAGGCTTGCTAGAGGCATAGCCAAGTGAATACTGTGTAGACAGATAACTTTCAGTAATACTGAACAGAATCCAAAAATAGTATTAATGATCTTTGCTAGTGGCTTTGCCTATGTTATTTAAATTATATTGCCATTTTCTATAATTTCTGCAGATATTATTACCACTTGAAATAGAAATTACTACTACTGGAAATTTAACTTAGTTTCCCTTTTACTTAAGCAAGTGAAAAGCAGTTAAGAGCTGTAACCTTAGAATTGTGTGTACTTCAGAGTTAAGAGACCTCTTTCTGCATGACTAAGCTTGTGGGAGTTCTACTGTGGACTATAGTTAAGCATAGAACTGATTTCTTAATTCTTCTAGGTTTGAAAGACCTCCATGGGGATAAATGGAAATAGGCATCCCAAATATTCTTGACTCATTGATCCTGCATATTTTGTAGCTGTAAAATCTGCTGGATTCTTATCTTTCTAGTTTTATTCAACTACTAGTTTGTTAGCATGAGTGGGAGCATCTCTGTATCTGCTGGTATGAGTATGGTGCTACAGGAAGCCATTTCTTCCTGGATTTAGAATCTGAATGGTACCCACTGTTGCAGTGTATAAATATTATTTTACAATAAATATTTTTAATAGTAATACATGTGGTAGCACAGGACTTGCAGCAATAAAAGGACACTAGGCAGTGGAGTCAAACACACAAAAGTTTTTAGCTTGAATTCTGGCATTCATTGGTACAAATGTAGTCTGTGCTCTTTATCCCACTTGGGATACTTATATGCACAAGCTCTGGGTTTGGCTGGTGAACACCTGAGCTGTAGCAGCGGCTCCAGCAGCCTTGTCTCTCTACTGTCCTTCCATCCCTTTCTTCCCCTCTTGTGCTGGTACCACTTATTGTAAGACAAACCAGTGTGACCTTTTTTTCCCCCTACCAGGCTATTTTTTGTTAACCTGGGTCTGTTCCCTGACCTTGCTCACCACATGTCCAGCTCACCATGTGTCTCTGCAAACAGCTGTTGCTCTCCAACAGAGGCTGTAGGGGTGTGAATAGATGCAGAGCAGGGTGGCAGCATCATGGAACACAATGTTTATCCAACTGTGGCCTCCATGATCAGATAGCTATTCCATGTTTCATTTTATCCCCTATGTTTACTGAGAGACTATATAGGCTTTTTGGATTTTACTGAACGGGCATTCAGACAATTAAAAATAGAATTATTAATTTATTTGAGTGCTGCCATAGAGCTACACCACAGAACTTGAGTGGAGCATCACAATGAATGCCTTTATTTTTCACTGAAAGGGTCATCAGGCATTGCAACAAGCTGCCCAGGGAGGTGGTTGAGCCACCATCCCCAGAGGTATTTAAAAGATGGGTAGATGAGGTGGTTAAGGATGTGGTTTAGTGGCAGGTAGGTATGGTTGGACTGGATGATCTCAGAGGTCTTTTCCAACCTGATGATTCTGTGATCCTATGATTATTATTCTAGTTCTGTAGAGGTGGTCAGATTAAGGGCAGATCTGCCTCCTTATTTTCCATGTCTGATCTTCAGGGTGCTTGCATCTGTTAAAAACAGGTGTTTGTGGTGGCGGTTGGCATTACTGTAATGTTTTGTGTGTTCAGGCGAAGTTTCAATCATGCAATAAGTAGCCAACAACAGGTTGTACGATGAGAAAATTCTTGAGGTTTTGGAGTAGTTGCCAAGCAGTGGCAGCATTCATTTACCGTAACCATAAAACTGTCCTCTGCTATTAATCTTTTGTCTTATTTGCAGTGTACTTTCCAAAATCTGCAATTCTTTGAGGTTTTTCAGAGAAGTTGCTTGTTGTCTAGCCTGGATTCCATCTGCATATCGAATGAAACATGGTTTGTGTGAGAGGGGTGCATAGGGGTGATGATTTTGATTTCTCCAGGTGGTCAGATGGCTTTCATCCTCTGGTTTGAGTATGTGACTGTAATTGCAGTAACTTTCCCAAATATTGCAGGAGGAAGAAATGAGGGAATAAGTAATCTTTTTTATTATGAAGGCAAAATGATGAAGAAAATGTGCTCCTAGAAGTCTAAAACATGTAAGTCTTAGGCACACTGGGGTGAATGGAGTAATGTAGGTCTTTTTTCTGTTAAAAAAGCTCTCATGCAAGATGAGTTAGATGAGTTACTGAAATGTTTTGATTCTGATCAATAAGTTGATGAAGGTTAGGAACTAAGACAAGACAGAAGGAAATTTTTCACCCGTTCATTTTTGAAGAGCAAATAGCTTGTCTAGAGGAAAGTCTGTGAAGGGTGCATGGATGGACCCACATTCTTGCCTTTGTGGGCAGGAGGAAGCATTTGTTACCGAACTTCTTAACTGACTCACTTCATAGTGGGATGGGCTGGTGACTAGAGTAGTGTTGCCATCTGCATTTTCCCATCATCATGCTTACAAGCTCTAATCTTTTCAGAAAGTATATTTTTGAGAGCAAAGAAATCATGGAGGATGCCTATAAACAGCTAGATCTTTTACTCTACTTTATAGTTCATTAAACAGCTCAAATGGCACTAATATTTTTTAGCTCATTGCCTTTATGACTGGCAGAAGAGGTATTTTGAAGACAGATAAATTATAAGCTTTGGTGTCAAATGATCTAGGTTTCATTCCAGACACAGTCACTGATTTTTTTATGTGGCCTTGGGTAAGCCTTCTCATCTTCTGTGCTTCAGCTTCTCCCTTTGCAGAGGGGGCAAAGTAACAGCAGGTATGTAGGATTCTTTGGAAGTGTGTTTTCCATCTTGGTTAAATGTTTGCAGAGCTGGAGGGTGTTGTGTTACCATTGACAGGCTACTGAGTACTCTAATACTCACATCTTGCAAGTCTCATCCACCCCTGGATTCAATTCATTGCTTTAGTCTGTGTGACTTTTTTTTTCTTTTTTTTTTTTTGACTTGAACAGAAACAGCCAAACATTTAGAAAATGGTGCTTTAAAATTGCCTTTTGGGGTTTCTCTCACCTACCTAAAATAAAATCAGTGCCATTTTTTTCTCCCAAACAATCAAATATGTTCCTTGAAAGAATTTTTGTATAAGTAGAGCTCATAAAATGTGATGGACTCTCAAGCTTTGGCAACTGAATTGTCCTTTACATACAGGTGACAGTTGCAGGCTTTGGAAATCACTGTTCCTCCTACAGCACTGCTGGGGTGTTCACCTGGCGACCAGGAGAGATGACCTCCAAGACTGGGAGAGTCAGTCTGGTGAAATACAACTGTTTCTTGCCTCAGTCTCATAAGCTCCTCACAAAAGCACCAGTGAAATAAGATCATCACAACTAAATGTTTCCAATGTTGGCCATTCCTGCATTACAAACTCAGGAGTTTGTACACAGTACATTTCTGATGTTCTAAAAACATAACCATTAGATGGAAAAAGTTTTCCTAGAAAGTAGCAAAGAAAGGGGCTTATTCATCCCTGTCCCTTGCTGCCAGGCAGCGGTGTCAAAAACTTATGAACAGATGTTCTGTAATGTGCAGGGTAGAGCAGGTCATTTCAAAATCCCAAAACTCCAATGTTTGGAAACCTTTACATGTTCAGTTTAAGTTTATTCATCATCAGGATATAGCCATTTGCTACTGTATAAATAAAGTGTTATTTGAGCTGAAATAACTTCTTGTGCTTCCCTGTATTTGTCTTCTAACCTTACTAAGGGGAACACTCCTAGTCATCTAAGGATGCTGGTCTTCCCGTTTTTCTGGCCAGACTAGGATTGTTCTCTGCACCTGCTCTAATCTCTATTGCTTTTTCTTGACTACAGGTGTTCAGGATTGTGTACAATGTTCTTTATGAAGTTATGTTGAGACTTTGTATGAAGACAGGTATATGTTTATATTTCCACTTGCTTACTTTCTTAATTCATCATAGATTTGTGTCTGTCTTTCTCCTGTATCTAAAATACCAGTTCACTTATTTGGTATCTGTCCTTGTAATTCCTCATGGTTAGTCCTTGGCTTGATGCAAATATATGTTGAATTGTAGAATGGTTTGGGTTGGAACAGAGCCTGTAGTGAGCAGGGACATCTGCAACCAGATCAGGTTGCTCAGAGCCCCATCCCACCTGACTTTGAATGTTTCCAGGGATGAGGCATCTGCAACCTCTGTCTCTCTTCTCCTGTTCAGCATTGTCCAAGTGCAAAGTCCTACACCTGGCTTGGGGCAATCTGCGGTTTCAATACAGGATGTGGGATGATATGATTGAGAGCAGCACTCAGGAGAAGGACTCAGGGTTGCTGATTGATGAGAAGCTCTATGTGAGCCGGCAATGTGTGCTCGCAGCCCAAAAGGCCAACCATATCCTGGACTGCATCAAGAGAACCATGGCCAGAAGGCTGAGGGAAGTGATTCTGTCCCTGTGTTCCTCTCTTGTGAGACTTCACCTGGAGTATTGAGTCCAGGTCTGGAATCCTCAACATAGGAGGGATATGGAGCTGTTGGAACAGGTCCAGAGGAGGGATACAAAGATGATCAGAGGGTTGAAGCATCTCCCATATGAGGACAGGCTGAGAGAGCTGGGGTTGTTCAGCCTGGTGAAGAGAAGACTCTGAGGAGACCTTATAGTGACCTTCCAGTACCAGAAGGGGCTACAAGAAAACTGGGGTGACAGGGGCAATGGATGAGAGGCAATGGGTGTAAATTGGAGAGGGACAGATTTAGGCTAGACATAAGGAGGAAGTTCTTCACTGAGAGGGTGATGAGGCACTGGCACAGGTTGCCCAGGGAAGCTGTGGCTGCCCCATCCCTGGCTGTGTTCAGGGCCAGGTTGGATGGGGCCTTGAGCAACCTGGTCTAGTGGGAGGTGTCCCTGCCCATGGCAGGGGGCTTGGAACTGGATGATCTTTAAGGTCCTTTCCAACCCAAACTATTCTATGATTCTATGAAATTTGTCATTCTTAAATTTTATCTCCTTTTTATTATCTCAGTCCTTGAGGCCATTCAGTTTCTTAGGTAATGATATTCCAGTCCTCTTCTGTGTTGATAATATCTTCCTTATTTTAAGTCAATGCAATTTTGGGGTAGGCTCTTAATTCCCATGCCTCTCTAACTAAAACTCTACCTCCAAATTGCTTTTATCTTCTCAGGTGCTCAGTCTCGCTTTACATGGCAATTTTCCTTCAACTAATTTATTTTCTGTTATATTCAGTTGAGCATATTTCTGTCAGATGCATGTGTTCTACAGTGTTTTCTCTGTCTGAAAATATATGAAGAAGGGATTGTGGTAAGAGCTACCTTTGGTAAGTCTGTGTTACATTCTTTTCAGTTGTCACTCATCTTTATGTTTCAGTTATTTTTAAACTGGTTTCTTGATGAAATGAAGCTTATGCGATCATAATGTCCATCTCTCATCCTAATTCTCCTCATATGGTAACTTCTGAACTTACTGGCTGGTTTCAAGTGAATTTGACAGAGGGCTAGATGCCTGGAAAATACCAGGTTCCAAGGAACAAACTGAAAATAGGTGATGAAAGGAATAGGGAATTTAAACAAAAATTAGTGCCTGTACTGAAGAGATCATCTTCCAAGTAAAACTTAGGGAGCAGAGAGCTTATAGAAGGAGGAGAGCAGGGAAGAAACGCATCAGCTGTGTTAAAAGCTTTAGCAAGAGCTCATGCTTTCTTTGATGCTAGAGAATCCAATCATGAAGAGCACAGCTGGGAGAGAGGAGTCCTTGCTTTGCTATATGCCTTATAATATAGCTGGCCATAAGACTCAGGAGTACAACTGCCCAATCTCAGGAAAGTGACTTCACACCCATTTGATTCTACCTGTAACTGTAAATAGCGTGCGCATAACCTGCCACTACCAGGTTGTGTTTTCTAAAGTGATGGATCATCTTTTTCCAGATGTCAATGGGTTAAAAACTGTTTCCTGAACAGGAATGAAACCAAAAGTTTTCTTCAGCGCACATCTGAGGCTCTTGCCCTTTTTCTCTGTCTTCCTTTGTTTGCATATAGCAGATGCTTTGCTTTGTACATAAGACTAATAAATGACGTGAAGCAGTGACTTGGCTGTGTTCAGTGGAGGGTTGAACTAAATGGTCTCTTGAGTCCCTTCCTGTTCCATTATCGGTGATTTTACTATTTTGCTGTTGTGATTAGGATGCTGGTCTTCATATGAAGTGAAGAGAAATGGTATTTTATCACTGAGCAGTTACTGTGGTGACTGATGGTGAGACTGGAACTGTAACATGGAAAAGTGCTAGCTTGGCTAATTGGAGTTTTATGGCAAAATTAGTGATTGCTTAAATACAGACACCACACTTTATGCAGCTCCCTAAGTTACTTTTGGGGAGGAGAATGTATTTGTAATTCATAGTCAACATTTCAGTTAGAAGTGTAGACTTCATTTTTTTTAAGTCTTGGAACTTCCAGCTCATGAGTACTGCAGCTTAAAAATCAAATTATCTCCTTTGTTCTTCCTTGTGTGAAGGCTTGTGAAAGGGGAAGGTGAACGGATGCCTTCAGCAGTCTGAATAAACCTACCCCACCTTGCATGAAACTACTTCTTCTCTGAAATGTAACATACCTATTAATCTCCTGCTCTCAGACTCTCTTTTACATCTTCACAGTCTCTTACAGTGTCTTCCTGGATAATGGAAACATACAGAATCAGGTCCTTCTTGAAGTGTGTTGTGACTTACTAGTCTTCTAATTGCAGCATGTGCAGGACAGGGTGCTTCGCGCTTGCTGTCAACATTTACATAAATTTATTGTACAATACTGGTATCCCAGTCTTTTCCAGTGCTTGTATGTAACCAAATGTACCCAAACGAGTTAGTCATTAGCATATTCAGTCTTCAGCCTTGCACTTCGGCAAGTTGAGGTGTAAATCTGCTCTGTTGCTGCTTGGATGGTGCTGCCAAAGCCTGCAGTTGTGAACTTCATGAGAATAGGACTCTGCAGCTGAGAGCTCAGCCAAGGAATGGAGGTTATGCACCCAAAACTGCAGAAATAAAAATGAGCTTAAACTGAACTGCAAGGAGACTGCAAATGGAAATCTAAAAGGAGTAAGCTTTCAGACACTGAACATGAAAATATTCCTGTAAAACTGACCTAGCAACAAATGAGAAGCTATATACAAATTCACCTGCTCTGGACACTGTAAAGGAAATTTTGGTTTAATTAAGACTTTAAAAAGTATTTCCTGTGTGTCAAAGAAACTGTTCTTGTAAAGATAATCTGCAAAAATGTTTTAAAATGTTTTTAATAAGATGTCAGGACAGAGCCTGTATTTAATTCTTTTATTTATTATTGTTTTTAAAGCACTTTGCTATGGTTTGAGTCTTTGTACTTGACTGTTTTTCATGGTTGCTGTTTACAGTTGTTATAGAATTTATATCTAATCCTGGTATTAATTCCATAGGATGCCTGGGGATTAGTAACACATGGATGTATGACATAAATGGGGTCACACTTCCTGATGGATTGTGTAGCATGTCAGTAGTGACAACAAAGCATGTGGGATGGGGGATCCTTTGGACAAATGGGAAAATGTTACACCATTCTCTTTTCTTCTTTATACTGCATGTGTTGTGCTTATTTGATTCTCTCCTTTAAACCTCTTTTATAAAGATTTTCTTAAATCTTAAAAGTTGAAGCAGAATAAGGAGATTTAAATAGTTTGTGTATATATAACAACTAATCTTAACACTGTCTGTGGAGAGGGGTGGTGATTGTTGTCTTTGATTGTGGAAAGAGATGAAAGTTTGAGATTATTTTTGCTTTTGTTTTTCTTTACCTCTTCTTCATTACTTTATAAATTGGAATGCAGCCCAAAGCAGTGCTGTGCTCTCCCTGGGAAGTGGTATTGCCTTAACTAGAAAATATTCCCATCTATAGTCTGTCTATTGCCTTCAGTAGGTTTTTGTATTGGACCCTCAGCAAAACCTGTGTGAATTTGCAACTTAACGTTATGTAGGATCAGAAACTAAGCTTCTTGGTTTCTTTCATATGTGAATACAGTGATGTGGTATTTGCCTTTCTAACCATGGAGAGGAAGAATGTTTTAAATTAAACAAACAAAACCCTTTTTATTAAAATGCTCAGTCTTTCATTTAAAGGTCACGAAAACATTTGTGTCTGTATTTGGGCCTGATCCTCTGTTCCTTATTTAATCCAGACAGTATTTTACAAAAGCAAGGTCTGACCCACAGATTCCTGAAATCTGTCGGGTTTAGGGGACAGCTTAAACTACTTCCTCTCAAGGCGCTTTAGGCTGAAAAAGAAGGCAGCTGAAGAAGGAGTGATGGTGGAGAAGCTGGGACCTTCTCTTGTGATGGATGCTCTAAACAAGGGATGCCTTTTATATGCTGGTGTCTACTATTAATCTGCATTGTGATGAAACCGATGAAGTTGGGCCAAGTCTCTATCAGAGATCTAGTGGAGCCTGCCAGATATGTAGAATCCAAAAGATGTTGGTCATGGGCACGGACACTCCCTAGAGTGCTGACCTGTAGCTGAGGGGCTTTAGGAAACATCCAGCTGCTGTGCAGGTGCTGAATAGTTGCTTTCTGTGTCCTAATGGTGGCTTGTGAATCCTGGATGATCTTGTAGTAACTGAATGTGAGAACTTTCATTGCTCTGCTGGGTAGCTGAAGCAAGATACAGTGCCTGAAGCACCACCTTTTCTTGTTTATAATGTCTGTGTGTTTTTATTGCATTTTCCTATAAACCTTAAAAGCTTTTTTTGTTTCTTGTTTGATTTAAGGCAGTCCTCTTCTATCCTGAAGGAAGAAATCCAGGTGAAGAAAAACCATGCCTTTGTTTAGTAAATCACACAAAAATCCTGCTGAGATTGTGAAAGTTCTGAAAGAAAACATGACCATATTGGAAAAACAAGAAAAAAAGACAGACAAGGTATGTGGCTGTGTTGTAGAAGACCAATAAGGTTTTTATGCGGGGCAACACTAGAATAAAGGGAATTGTTCAAGTGTTTGTGCATGTAGAAGCTTTGTGCTTGAATGGTCCTGCTGAAATCAGGGAACTTTTGCATAAATAAAGTACAGCAGATTTGGGGGATCAAAAAGAAAATGTTGAGATCCAGGAACCTCAGCCAAAACAAAGGGTGATCTTCAAGAAGTAATGGACCTAACAAAACGGCTTGGAAGCCTAGTTGAAAACTGTTATACCATTGTTTTAGCAGGATGACAAATGAGACTGCCTGTTAATGTGTAGGTACTCACAGAGCAAAACTTACTTCTGATGAACATTGTTCACATGAAGCAGTAAACTGTGTGTATCCAGATGTGTGTAAAAGAGATCTCACTCTATCAATCCTGCCCAGTCTTCTGGGGCTAGGGCTTCCTAAATGAGCTGTGCTACTCATATTCTAATTATAATGCTTGCTTTTTTTAATACTATTGCTCTCCTCTAACACTGTGATGCAGACCCGAGTTATTTTTGCCACTCTTGTGATGACCAGTTGAAAAGATGCACCCCGGCATATAAAATGCTCCCAGTTAGGAATTTGTGCTTATATAAAACCAAATAATTTTGGTGTTTGTTTTTTTTTTTTTTTTGCATCTGAGACTTGGGGCCTCTGTATTAATACTGGAGTAAGAGTATATGATTTTAATTAGCAACAAACTAATTTTAGTTTAAAACTGAGTGTCCATGGAAACAGAAATAGCTGACAAGGGACATTAACCCTATGCAGCTGATATTTCTGTGTGTATGTTGTGCTTCCCTTACCTTCTGCAGAAACCTACATGAAAACAAACAAAAGGTAAGCCCAGAGCCCTTCACACCCTTAGTGAAATCCCCTTGAAACTTTTTGGTTCAAAGCAAGTAACTCAGAGTGTGTTAATTATGCAAGATCAGTCACATGTATTTCAGGGAGGCCTCTGGTATTTGATGTCTCATGCTGAAATACCTTCAGTTAACTGAAAAGCACTGACAATATTTGACTCTGAACTGAAACCTAAAATAAGTAACTAAATAAACCAACAGAGTCTTCCCTTGCCTGCTGCGTTTATCCTTTGGAGCCTGATTAAAGAAGACATTCAAAGCAGAAGCTCTAAACTTGGGTTTCTTTTCAATTTGCTTTGCAGCATGACTCCTCTGGGTTGCGGTTTTGAGGGTTTCTAGTTTTGAGTTGGTTTGTTTATTTGAGTGTCAGTGACAAAGGAAAAGAAATGCAGACTTCTTAGAAAATCAAGAACTTGATGTAAATTTTTCATAGAAGTCAGAACAGCTGGTGTGTATTTTTCCCACAAAGAAAAAGAAACAGGAGAATTCCCGCAGCATATTAGGATGGCAGCTTGCAGATGTAGTGACGATGCTTATTGTACAGGAGGAGGTTGGACTTTATGTTTTTCTGTTGTACCTTATTGCTGCGAGGTGGAGGCTTTTCCTGGGATGAATGTGGGTGATTGGAGGAGAGAGGGAGAGGGGACAAGGCAGTTACTTCAGCAGCAAGTGAAGAAAGCAGCCTTTTTTGTGGCAGTGTTTACACATACACTTTACATGGTTTATAGACTCAGGATTTTGTGCAGCATATGGGGCCTTTCTCCCTTCATAAGGGAAGATGTGAGACTCCTCAGTAACACTACTTTTCATCTGAAGTGTTGAACTGAGCTGTCTTGAAATAAATACCCATTTGACAAACCCACCAGATTCAAGGCACTGAGTTTAGGGAAGTAAATCAAAGGGGATGTCTTTAGTATGGTGACAACAATAAACTTTAAAAAATGGCAGGAAAATTAACTCTTGCAAAACTAATCACCCCATCACATCTTGTATGATCTGTACAGGCTCATGGGCTTGGTAAAACAGTTTTTAAATTGTTGTTTGCATTTTGAATTAGAGAAGAAAAGGTGATAGAGAGACTTCTAATGGCACACAGGTTTTCAAAATGTACTTGCTTAATAATACTAATGAATAACATTTTGTCTTTTCATGAGAATGCTTAGAGAAATTGAACTGAAAACAGAAGTAAAGAAGAACAAGCCACACTGCTGAACTCTGTGCTTTTCAAAACTTGACAAGGTTTTTAAATTTACCTTTAATTTGATTGCCAAAGGGAGTTGAAATGTGTCAGACTTAGGTAGAAGGTCTCAAAGAGATCTGGCTCCTGCAAGAGCCAAAGGCACTTGATATTCCAGAGCTGGTTTTGAACCCTCTGGGCCTATGAGCTGGAAGTCTAGGAATCGAGACTCTCTGATTTTTCAAATATTTCTGGCTCCTTGTCATCTTCCATGTGAACTGGAGAGGTGCCGTTTTGCTTCACCTTAAAACAGAGGTTCCCAATACTTCTGAGGTACGACTCACAGCATTCCTGATTTTACTTGCATACAGAATAGCTTCCAAGTAGAACTTGCCTCAGATGCTTACACAAAAAGATTTATCCTGTGACAACTGAACTGTTATTGTAGTACCGCCAGTGTGGCATGTGGGATGAGACAGCTGAAAGCTGCTAATACAGCTAGAATTGGCAGAGAAGTGTGGCAAAGCCTAAATTAACTGTCAGGCTAGCAGAGAACCTCCTTGTTTCCTTTCCCAGCTGAGAAAACATAAGTACGAGGTGAAGATGCACTGGGCAGCTGGGGAGACACAAGGTCAGACAGGGAGAGGCTTGATGTTTTTAATACAATTTGGTGCAACTTTCTGCAGGAACCATCCATACCTCAGAGGGGCTGTTTTTTGATAATGCAGAAATGATCATTCCAACCAAACTATGGCAGTAGGCAGTTAGAGGGAGCTTTACAGCAGATCAGCTAAGACTTTCTGAGTGATGAGAAGAAGGGGGAGGACACAACTTGGTAGACAGGTTGCAGAGAAGCCACTTGTAAGTATGAAAGCAGTTATACCTCTTTTCCAAGACACGTTTCCATGAGCACACATAATATAGAGAAATTTTCACTCTTTCTTAATCATGCTTTTTTTATTTGTAGAATAGGACCCAGTCAGAATTTGAACTCTATTTAGACTGTACTAGCATCTGTCTTCTTAGATAAGGATTGAATTTGACCCAGTTCTTCTATGTGTCTTTTTTTTTTAAAAACCTATTAATGTGTATAGTGTTGCCATAATGCTTTTTAAACACTCTTAACTGAAAAATAGACCAAGTCTGAATGTTTGGTTCTTACTTATGTTTTATGGGTGGATTTTAATGTTTCTTTGTTTGCTTGCATGGATGTATGTGTGCTAAAAGCTTTGCCATTTTCTCAGCTATGTTGTCATGGCTGATAGATCACAGGTTGAGAAGTGCCACTACATGGCTCTTCTTCCTCTGAAGTTCTCTTTCCATTACCTTTAAATTATTTTTAAAATAACATCTTTTTTCAGGAAGTTATTGCAGCACTGGCAAATCAAATGAAACAATGGGAGGATTAAGTAGGGTAACACAGAACTGGAAAAATGGACTGAAGCCTTCTTTATCAAGCAGCCTTCTCTCTCCCAGCTTCTGAAATAAATAAGGTGTTCTTGTGACATGTACAATTGCTGATGTCCTATTCAGGCTTTGATGACAGTGAAGAACAATTAATTACATTTATTATAGAATTCTATAAAAAGCTAATCTCAGTCACGTAGAGCCATACTGTGCTTGGATTTAAAGAGAAATACTCATTCTGGAATTAACTAGAAAAGCAGGGAAGTGTTTAAATACCTAGGAAATGAAGTCTTCAGAGTTTAGACTGTCTTTCTTCTATCTAGCACAAACTCTTGCAGAATTCCAAGGATACAAATAAATAGGGAGCAAGAGGGGAGAAACCCTGATATCAAGCGGACAGATCTGTTGAACCTGAGGAAGAATGGACAGCATGTCCATTCTTTCTGCCATAACTTTTCTTGGTGCATGTTGTAAAAGAACATTAATAGAAAGGTTACCTGACTTATCTCACCAAAAAGAGAGGGAGACGACTCAACTTTTTGAAGACTTCTGTTCAGCCACTGAGCCTGCTCAGCCCTAAGCAGTGCAGGTGGCATCTGGAAAGTTACTAGAAGATGCCCTTGAACACATCACCCACTCGCTGCTAACCAAACACCTCTGGGTGTGGCATCCATGACTCAGTGCCATCTGCGGTACCTACGGGTTTGGTAACAATTTCTGAACCCGCCCTGCAGCAAAAGCCTTCAAAGTGTGCCATGCTTCTACTATAGAATAGCAAACAGATCTGGGGTTGGTTGAAACTTGACCTAGTCTTTGTACTTGGCTTAGATGGGCTGAAATATTTGCAGTTTCTGGCATAGCTGATCCAAGACTTGGGTTTGTTGTGGAAGCTGAACCCAAGTGAGTTAGAGCTGGTTCAGGGTGCTGCACTGAGTGTTTTCTTGGCAGGCAGAACTGCAGGCTGCAGAGCTCTTAGTCAGTGTTCAGAAACGTTGTGAAGTTAGACGTAAAATAAGCTGAAGTGTCTAGTGTCTGCTCGTTTCACTTAAATATATCTAAGGAAACTGCTTTTTGGGGCAGGTCACTGCAAGGTGTCCTCTGATTTATCTCTGTGTACTGTTCAGAAGGGTCAGGAGGGCTGCCTTTAAATACAGCTGCAGTTAAAAGACCTTACGATTTCCAGAACAAATATTTGTCAACAAATCCTGCTTTTCTACATAGCACCAATTAAGTCATTTTCAGCTTGTGTTCCCCTTACTTGCTCCTGTGCTGATCAGGTGGCTGGGGACTGGTGTGTGAGATGAGGTGTGTGCTGAGGACATGATGTGCATTTGCATGGAAGAATGGTTGTGTGACTGCTATGAATGTGAATACCCACGGATGTGATTCTGCAGCTGCCAGTCAGCTGCAAAATTGCCTTTGACTTCACTGCTGCACACTGAAACCAAGGGAATGAGATAAGAAGGGCTTGGCATCCCTTCCTTCTAGCTCTGCGTGTCTGAGAGTTTTCTGGAGCGTTTCATGTTTCAGCTTCCTCATTCTCCTAAGACCTGTTACTGCTCTAGGCGTGGGAGAAACTCCAGATACTATCAGGTGCTGGTGCCAAGAGTTTAAAATGTGTCTCTTCTGGGACTAGCTCGACTCTTCCATTTAATCATACAGACTTTTAAAAGGTGTTTCTCTGTTGTGTCTGCTTGGTCAAATGGTCTTTGCCAATTTCCTTGAGTACTACTCCAAAATATTTTGTTAAATAACAGTTGATGATCCCCAGAAAGCAAACAATATCCTGGGCTGTATCAAAAAAAAGCGTGGCCAGCAGGTCAAAGGAGGTGATTCTGCCCCTCTGTTCCTCTCTTCTGAGACCTCACCTGGAGTATTGTGTCCAGTTCTGGAATCCTCAAAAGAAGAAGGAGATAGAGCTGTTGGAACTGGTCCAGAGGAGGGCTACCAAGAAGACTGGAGCACCTTCCTTAATAGGACAGGCTGAGAGAGCTGGGGTTGTTCAGCCTGTGGAAGAGAAAGCTCCAAAGAGACCTTATAATGACCTTCTAGCACCTGAAGGGGCTACGAGAAAGATGGGGAGAGACTATTTACAAAGGCTTGTGGTGACAGGATGAAGGGCGATGTGTATGAACTGGGGAGGGGCAGATTGAGACTAAATGTCTCCACTGTGAGTGAGGTGAGGCTCTGGCACAGGCTGCCCAGGGAAGCTGTGGCTGCCCCATCCCTGGAGGTGTTCAAGGCCAGGTTGGATGGGGCCTTGGGCAACCTGGTCTGGTGGGAGGTGTCCCTGCCCATGGCAGGGGATTTGGAACTGGATGATCTTTAAGGTCCTCTCCAACCCAAACTATTCTATGATTCTGTGATCCAAAATGTCCACAATGTGTTCTTATATAACTGTTTAGCATGAAATTGTACCAAGAATAAGTCAGTTGGGATAAATCTGAAGCTGCATAGATGTTTGATTCAGATTCTGGTAATCACTGTTCTTGGGAGTCCTTACAGTTGCATGTACAGAGAATTGCGTTGGTGCTTTTCCTTAGGAAAAGAAATCGGTTTGAGTCACACAGTGCAAATATTTTTAAGCAAGACTGTAAGCTAAAATAAGATAAAGCCAAACCAAAGAGCCTTATGGTTTTGGTTGTACCGTATAGCGTGGAGTATTGGCAGTTCACTGAATCACACATTGGAGCATTTAGCATCTCACTGGCAGGCTTCTGTGTGTGTTACTGTCTGCTGCTGTGCAAGATAGAAGCAGTTTAGAAAGATATTTTTGCCCTGGAACTATGCTAGGTACACAAACAGAAGCTGTATTGTCCTGTTTGCCATATTCTTCTGAACAATTGAGGATTTCTTGATCTATGCTATGCAGAACCCAGGTATCCTGTAATTTTTGCATATTTGCTGTCTGAGTTTGGAAAGCTGGAAAAAGTTCATGCAATCTGCTTTTTCTTCATTGTTATAGTTGGTCATATATTAAGTCTCCAGATGAATAAAAGTAAGAGTAAACCCTTCTGACCTGTAGTGGAACAGAGGTAAAATAGAGACAACCCATTGAAAGCTTAGAAAAGTTGCAGTTCAGGTGTAGGACTGCTCAGACTGTGGAACTTTCAGGGCCTGGTGCTTTTCCCCTTATGGGTTTTGTAATCTTCCTTGGCCAGGAGTGAAAGGTGCAGTGAATCTACACTGCATAACAGGAGATCCATCTCTCTGTACCTCTGACAAGCACAATAGGTCTGGATTGCAAGCACTTAATATTGTCACTTTTGAGATAAAAGTGGAATAGCTGTAAGTATCTAAGGAGAGGGGAAGGATGAGGTTTGCAAGTAGAGGTACCTTTATTAAGCCAGTTGAAATAGGTAGAAATTTAAGTTACTGAAGTTGGGGACTCTTGATCTTTGTGGTGTGCTAATAGGATTTTTTAAAAACTGCCTTTAAGAAGTTGTAATTTCTGAAGAAAGCAGTGTTGGAGATAAACCAGCTTGGCCTTGGAGTGTGGCAAGTCCCAACTCGTGCAATTATGGAAATAAAAATTCAGCTTTCTGCGTGAACAACAGCTAAGACCATTCTTTCATCTTTCCATGCTGCTCTTTAAAATCTGGAAGATTTTAGAAGACCAGAAAAAATTAAGACTTAGAGGATTTATTTGTAATCCCTTAATGAAAAAAAACCAGTAGGAAACTCTCTATTGAACTGTCCTGTATAATTGTGGAATATAGGAAAAAAAAATCATGTTTTGAAGCATTCCTTAATATTGCTAAATTACTGCGCTAAGAATATTGTCATGCTCTTTGGCTCTCCTGTGAGAGATTGGTAAAAAGAAAAAGTGCATACAACTCAATTGTCTTCTAGATCCGGAAAGGCAAGGTACACTGAAGAACCCATTATTAGCACTGTGAGGAAGGAAGATCAACACCAGAGTATGGATATGTTTTGTTACAGGCATAGTACTGTTACCCATTCTTTAACTAAGACTGGATCTTTGCTGGTGTTCACATATGCATTATGCTGTGGAGAGGAGTGTCCTGAGGTCTTTCAAGAAGGCTTCTGGGCTTTTCTTTCATATAGATTTTCAGGGAATAATGTCTTCATTATCTACTTTGTGTTGTGTTGTGATTCCCAACAATGAGCAGACTTTGATCAATGAGGAAAACAAGCTTGAGACCAAGTATTTCCAATTCATAAAGTTTCCAGCTTTTGCTGTTGAAGCTGATGGTAGGTTTGGAGAGACGCTTTAATGTTGTTGAACTCCCAGCTTTGTAAGCAGGGGTGAGTGAATGCACATTTACAATTTAACTTGGAGAAATTCTGTAAGCTTATCTGTGCTGTCACTTCTCAAGGTATAAGCTTATTGTACATAATAGAATCATAGAATGGCTGGGGTTGCAAGGGACCATTAAGGTCATCTAGTCCATAGATGTCCACAGGGACATCTTCCACTAGATCATGTTGCTCAGAGCCCTGTCCAACCTGACCTTGAATGTTTCCAAGGATGGGGCATCTACCACCTCTCTCTGCAACCTGTTGCAGTGTTTCATCACCCTCAGTGTAAAAAAAATTCATCATATCTAGTCTAAACCTCTCCTCTTTTAGTTTAAAACCATTCCACATCTTCCTTATAAGCCCCATTAAGTATTGAAAGGCCGCAATAAGGTCTTCTTGGAGTCTTCTCCAAGCTGAGCAACTGCAACTCTCCCAGTCCCTCCTCATAGGGTAGGTGTTCCAGGCCTTTGATCATTTCTGTGGCCCTCCTCTGGACCCACTCCAACAGGTCCATGTCCTTCCTGTGCTGAGGGCTCCAGAGCTGGACACAGTATCCCAGGTGTGGTCTCACCAGAGCTGAATCACCTCCCTCAGCCTGCTGGTCACACTTCTTTTGATGCAGCCCAGGATACAGTTGGTCTTCTGGGCTGCAGACATGTGTTTCTGGCTCAGTGTCCAGCTTCTCACTAGCTTCTCACCCATCAGGACCTCCACGTCCTTCTCTGCAGCTGCTGCTCTCAATCTCTTCATCCTTCAGCCTGTGTCGATACCGAGTGTTGCCCCAACTCAGGTGCAGGGCTTTGCACTTCACCTTCTTGAACCTCATGAGGTTTTCACAAGCCCGCTTCTCCAGTTTGTCAAGGTCCCTCTGGATGGCATCCTGATCCTTAGGAGTATCATCCTCACCACTTAGCTTGTTGTCATCTGCAGACTTGCTGAGGGTGCACTCAATCCCATCATCTATGTCATTGATGAAGACATTAAGCAACACTGGTCCCAGAACAGATCCCTGAGGGACACTGCTCATCACTGATCTCCATCTGGATGTTGAGCTGCTGACCACTGCCCTCTGAGTGTGACCATCCAACTAATTTTTTATCCACTGAATTGTCCATCATTCAAATGTGTATCTCTCCAATTCAGAGAGATGGATGATACCATGCCAAAGACCTTAAAAAAGTCAGGATACATGTCATCCTTGGTTCTTCCCTTGCCCACTGATATAGTCATTCCCTCATAGAAAGCCACTAGGTTTGTCAGGCAGGACTTGCTCTTGGTGAAAGTGTGCTGACTGTCTCAAATCACCTTCCTGTTCTCCATGTGCCTTAGCATAGCTTCCAGGAGGATCTGTCATCTAGTCCAGTAGGGATAGCAAAGTAATCCAAGAATGGTTGCGCTTCAACATTTACACAAAATATTGTATTTCAAAATGGACCCAGAAACCTCTTATGGGCTGCTGGTCACTATGAACAGTAATCTGTGGATAAAGAGTTATTTCTTGCTGGAAATAAGTTGTTAGTCCCATGTTGGCCCACAGTAGAGAAAAAATGGTCAGCACTGAAAAAGTTGCCTTCACTACACAGATCGGTATGAGTTGTGGTCTTCTTCACTCCCCTTACACAGCTATTGCCAATCAATCTTGTAACTAATTTATGACTTATCCAAGTACCCACCCTGGATTTTAGTGTTATATGGTGGAATTAGGTCCTCCTAAGTTTGAATGTTGTGAACTGAGATGCCTTTAGACTAGAAACCTGTGAGTTGCTTTAGAAGGTCAAGACCTGAGGTCTGTGCAATGGCAGCAGCACAAATGTTAAACTGATGCGTGTGCTAGGAGTCAGCTTCCATTTCATCCTCTGCTTTGTTGTCCCTCTGTGCAACTTCAATTGTCCAAAGTTCGACATGTCCCACTTCTGACATTTGCATGTAATTTATGTAAGCTGTTCTGTTTAGAATTCTGTGTTCGGTCATACCCTCTCCTTTTTTTCCCTCTGCTCACACCAACTTCTCTAAATATAATGGCATAAATTCAGTCATGATATACAGGACTCGTAGCTAGAGGATAGAAGGAAAATCTCCTGGAAAGAAGATTGTTTAATAGCAAGAAGGGGGCAAGTGGCCCAAAGTGCTTAGGTGTTTTGCAAAACCTTTTCTTTTTCTTCTCTGCTGAAGTGAGAGTTGCAGCACTTTGCTGTTGTTGCTGTTGCCACTGATGGAGAATAAATAGTACAGAAATCAGAATAGACTTCAGAGTTTCTATCAGATCTCTGTGGTTTTTGTCACCAAAAGGTTTTCTGTGGCATTGTTGGGGAAGGATGTCTTGCTGAAGGTTTTGTTGGCTTTTACAAGTATTCCTAAAGGGTGTCAAGACCAGTCTGAGTTGTTACAACAAGCTGTTCTGCAGCTAAGTTTTTGTCATCTCATATTTTCCATGTATTCAAGTGAACGTGTTTGCTTTGTTGTTTGTTTTGGACAGGACCTTGGGTCTTTGGATGTTCTCTCACCCCCCTGCCCCCCCAAGTCTTGTGCAAGTTTCCATCCCAGAAACAGTGCTTATGTACTTAGGGTATTATTCTTAGGGCGAGATTAAGTGGAAATGTCAAAGTGGAGCCTAGAAGTGGCAGTTAATATCCATTTGAGATGATATTTTTCCTCCAGAGAAAAGACACCCTCAGATTTGACCAAGAATATCTTGATGTCAGGTTGAGTGTCAAACCACAAGACTACCCAGAGTATATGAAGGGGGAGGAAGTTAAACAGAAATGTAAATTGCATGTAGAAAAGCTGAGAAGATGAGTGGATGGAATGGCAGATGATGAGAGAAATGCAGCTGCAGTGCCCAGTTGTCCATCAACACTGTGGTGTTCCGTGGTTTCTTTTTTTTCCTGCAGCACTTTACTTTTTGGCCTCCTTTTTGAGAATTAACCTAAAGCTATGTCTTGCAGACATTTTTCTGCATATCAGAAGAATTGCTTATACTTTAAAGGAAGGTTTTTTGGTTTTTTTTGTTTTTTTTTAAACCATAGAATGCCAGACATACACACCATGCCCAGCAGAATGGCTGAAAGGCCAAAAATGTATGAGTTTTTCCTTTTATTTGAAAGTATTTACACAGCTCTCCTAAAGATTTAGAGCTTTAGTTTCGAAGATAGCGCCCCTGTTGTTAATCCCATCTGTACTCTGTGGGATATCTCTAGTGACGTACCACTAACATTTGAGGTAAAAATAGGCTCTTTTGCTGAGTGACGGTGAGGAACAAGACCTCTGCTGTGGTTAGAGTTATCACATAGTCATATTCATTTACACACCACTCTTGCTGACCTATATCAACTAGCAGAAAACTGAGAGTAGGTACAAAGAGGCTGGGGGAGAACAGTTCTTTATGCTGTGCAAAATCAGTGCCTGAATCTTCCAGGTAGATGCAATGTGAAAGTGGCTTTTTATTGATTTTTTTTTAAAGGATTTCTAGGCCTTTCCTAGGATTTTTTGTTTACTAATGTGAATGAAATCTGTGATTTAAATCAGTATTAAAGTGTTGGAAGATCAGAAGCAGTTATGAGATGACTTTCCAGAGCACCATGGTGTTATTTTGTGCAGATTGATCATTTTGTATTTGAATGCATGACATTTTTCCTTTCAGTTGATGTGAGAGATGTGTTAAAATTATTGATCTGGCTTTGAAGATCCATTAACATCCAGTTAGCTTTTACAAATAACTCTTGGGTTTTCTATGTGCGTCTTGATTATTTTTTTCCTCCTGCTAAGCTAATTAAACACTCATTTAAAAAGAAAGGTTTTGCAATATAGATGTGAAATCCTGTCCTATCTTCAGCATCTTTAACCATATTGCCTGACACTTTCCTGTCGTTCTCAGCTTTGCTTTCAAACCTCTCTCTTACTTTCTTCCCACACTCTGCTGAAAAATCCAACCAGCCTTGCTGCAGGTTAACACGTGTATTAAATACACACCGGCCTAGAAAGAGGCATTGCTTTCATAGCCTCATGGCTGGAACAGGTGGGATTTAAACCACATGCACACATGTGAAAAAAATTACACTTTTGCTCCACAGAGTCCTTATTTACACGAAGTGGAGCAAACCTGGGAGGAGAGTATGAGCTAGAGCTGCTGCGCTTCGGCCAGCAGTCATTTCCCTTGGGAAGGGAGACATTCTCATTTAAACTTACTGACTGCCACGCATGCCAAGCTATTACCTATACATATGACTTTCTCTTTCATTTTCCCATTGTAAGCTTTCTGGTGAAGATGTTTTGTTAGACAATTCCTAATTTGTCCTCCCTATTATATATCTGAAACATTGCACAGAATTAGTCTACGCTAGGTGGGAGCAAAAGATGATGGACTTATTTTAGTTTGCTTGGTGGCATCTGCGGAGCTTTACTAGAGCAAATTGTTTAATTTAATTAATTTCCCAACCTGAGACTGAAGTGCCTGTGTGTGCAGCAGGCAAATCCCCAGAGGAAGATGCTGGCTCCAACCATAAATGATGAGGGGAAATAGATGGTGACAATGCAAAGCTGGCAGGCATACAAGGATTTATTTGAGTTACTAGCAGAGGAGCCGGACAGTTCATCAGCACAGTTAATGGGGAAGCAGTGCAGCAGACACCCTGCTGGCAGGAGAAGCCAGCCAGCTTGGTACCTCTTTTGGTGGATCCCACTGG
Source organism: Piaya cayana (assembly GCA_013389865.1). Lineage (NCBI taxonomy): Eukaryota > Metazoa > Chordata > Aves > Cuculiformes > Coccyzidae > Piaya > Piaya cayana. The sequence goes on from WAAB01011293.1 coordinate 164,470, forward strand.
GGAAGATGGGGGAGTGATTGTGAAAGTTCTGCCGCTTTTGAGGGGCAACGCCAGTCTCCAGACCTGTAAAGGATCTTGCTCATACCAGCTGGTAATGACACTCCTGCTTCTATTTTATCCTGGTAGTCTGGAAGTGATGGCATGCTGTATTTATATTGAAAGAATCCATGTGCTTGTGTAGGACCTGCAGGATCTAGGGTGGATGCTCCAGCCTTGGTGATTACATAAAATTATTAAATCTTTTTTTCAATAGGTAACAACCATTGCAAGCATATTCAGAGGCTTTTGGTTTGAACTGCCTGCCTTTTAAAATAAAAGACTTCTTGTTTTTTTCTTTTATTTAAACAAACCCCATATCTGCTGATGAACAGGCATCGGAGGAAGTGTCAAAATCTCTGCAAGCAATGAAGGAAATTCTGTGTGGGACCACAGACAAGGAGCCACCTACAGAAATCGTGGCTCAGCTGGCACAAGAGCTGTACAACAGTGGCCTTCTAGTGACGCTTATTGCCAACCTGCAACTGATAGATTTTGAGGTAGGTCAGCATACATAAACCTTTTCATCTCCTTGGTCTCACTGTTGTTAGTGAATAAAGCTGTATTTTCCCAAAATCTAAATAAATTTTATTGCGTTCAAAACTGTTCTTCACATCCGGAAGAAAGGAATTCCTGTAATTGGTCGGTATCCTGACAGATATGCTTGTATATTGGAATTAAATGCAATGCATCTGATTTAACTCTTCTGATGCCAAATGCATTGCTGAATTACTGTTATTACAAACAGTTCTAATAAATTCTACTGCAAAATAGATTTTTCCATGATAAAACCTCTTTAGTTGTTTATCAAAACTGTTATACATACTGCTTTTGGCAAAACATTTGATATGAAATGTCATTGAATGAGATGATAAAGGAGCATTTGCTGCTTTGTATTTCTATTCCCATTGACTTTTTCAGTTCATGAGCTTTTCTGGTTCCATTTTGTTATATTGGTGTCCACAGCTGGCATTTAGGGTTTTTTGTTGGACAAGCAATTTCATCCATTCATAACATGCAAATTAATTTTTGTATCAGTATGTAATGGTAGAAAGCAAAATTATAAATTACTTGAAAATATAATTTCTGAAGGGAATATAGGTTACAAATTTTTTTTTTACTCCCTGTCTCCTCCCCCTCAACTCTACTGCCCACTTTAAGCCAAGTTTTGCACTGCTGTACTTACCATTTAAAGATGTGTTTTCGAAGAGTTTGTGAAACTTGGTTGCTGTTCAGAAGAGCTGGACAAGAGTTAATGCCCCTACCAAGAAAGAGGCAGAATCATAGAATGATAAAATAGTTTGGGTTGGAAGGGGCCTTAAAGATCATCCAGTTCTAACCCCCCAACATAGGCAGGGACACACCTCACCAGTGCAGGCTGCCCAAGGCCCCATCCAACCTGGCCTTGTCCACCTCCAGCGATGGGCCAGCCACAGCTTCCCTGGGCAACCTGTGCCACTGCCTCACCACTCTCATCGTGAAGAAATTCCTCCTAATATCTAGTCTAAATCTGCCCCTCTACAGTTCATACCCATTGCCCCTAGTCCTATCATGACCTGCCTTTGTAAAGAGTCCCTCCCCAGCTTTCTTGTAGCCCCTTTCAGGTACTGGACGGTCGCTATAAGGTCTCCTTGGAGCCTTCTCTTCTACAGGCTGAACAAGCACAACTGTCTCAGCCTGTCATCAAATGGGAGGTGCTCCAGTCTTCTGATCATCTCTGTAGTCCTCCTCTGGACCAGTTCCAACAGCTCCATCTCCTTCTTCTTTTGAGGATTCCAGAACTGGACACAATACTCCAGATGAGATCTCAGAAGAGAGGACCAGAGGGGCAGAATTACCCACCTCAACCTGCAGAAGCAGAGACTTGAGTCCTCTTTTATTTGTGTTTCAACTGTCAGGACAGTTAATAGCATATGTGTCTGGGGGTGTGCGTATGGTAGGGGAGACTGTTATGCCCATACATATGTCCATCACACATCTGTAGAAAACACAGGTTTATTGCTTCTACCACTCAAACAAGACATAATTTGCTAGTGATACTGTTATAAGACACGAACGTTGGCTTTGAGCAGGAGCTCTGAATCAATATCAGACTAATTTTTTTGAAATTTTAAATGTGAAATTTGTTGTTGTACTTTGAAGAACTGAGGAAAGTGTGCATACAGAAAAAGCCAATTAAAAAAAAAAGTTACTAACTGTGTGTAAGCCTGAAAGTTCACAAGCTGTAAAGCCACTAAAAGAGACTAAATAGCCACAAGCCCAGGACTGCTAATGTTAGAAGCTTTCCCTTACTTTGTCGTGAAACAGGAGCTAAATTATGGTCTATATGTCATCAAATTTCTTATTCAAATGATGGCATCCTTTGTGGGGCTTTTTGTTTTGTCTTATCTTCTCTCCATGCTGCCTTCTCCTGTTCTTCAGTAACCATATGTATTTCATTATATGACAAACTTGAATCACAGATCCAAGTGAGAAGCATTGCAGAAGTATTCCTACAATTTTTATAGATGTCTGGGGTGAGGAAAGTCTGCCTTGGTTCCTTGCTATCAGCCTCCATTCTCTCTGGGATAACCCAGAGGGACCAGTTTCTTCAGATTTCACTGTCACTGGTCTCTAGAAGATTTGATATAATGGGATCTATATAGCTCCTTTCTGCTATTATAATTATCTGTTTGTCTGTCTGTCTATCTCTCTCTCTCTTTCCTCTCTGATAGTGGATATAATGCTGCAGTACCTTTGATATTAAGTAACTAATATAAAATTCAGCCTGGCAGAGAGGATTATTTAATTTTTTACCATTTTCACTGCTCCCTTTCACCAGCTCTTGTCTGTCTGGATTGTTTTGTCTTGGAGCAACGGCTGAAACCTCTGGAGATCATAAGATTCCAGACATGCATTAAGGGTGTTGTAAAGACAGAGGAGAATGGAATGTCTTTCTAAAGAATTCACTTAATTAAGAGAATGTCCTAGGGTCAGAAGTGTTGCAGACAAAGGCAGATGGACTGGCCTGGTCTGATTTGATTGTCCTGTTTAATTCCCTGAGTGTCCAATCCAGCTGGGTTGGAATGAGTAGGAAAGCAGAATATTTTGTGTTTCTCAGCAGTGATTTATTTGTAGAGGTGAAACCAGGGAATTTTCCTCTGTGTGAAACTATCTGCTCTTTGGCTTCAAACGTTCAATAAGTTCTCCGCCAAGGAATGTTTGTCCTCTCCAGACAGATCAATAAGCATGTACAGATTATAAGTGACCTTTTGCTTTAGCTAACCCTGTGCATAGTGACCCGCTGTTGACTCAGTGCCTTGGTTACTGGTCATTAGTGCAGAGTTCTCCCCTCTCCCTTAATTTCACACATTAATTTGTCTCCTGTGGCCAGAGGAGAAAGCAGCAGGGGAGGAAGAGGCCTTCTAATGCAAGATGTATTGGCAAATCCTGTGGCTGAATAGAACATAATTTGGAAAGACCTTCTGAAAAGCTGTTTGCATGGGGAAGCATTCAAAGACAAAACGTGATTGTGCAGATACGTGTATGCAGGAGAAAAGTAGGACAAAGTGAAGGCTCTTAGTCGTGACTAAAGTGGAGACATCTGTGTGATACAGACATTTTGTCAGTAGCGATCATTTTGTTCTTCACGGTGAAATAATGGGCACAATTTTAAATTTAACCCTGATTTTCAAAAACGTAATCACACTTGGTCTTGATTGCATTTGAATAATGAAAACTTTTAGCTTTGTAAGTCTAGGTTGTGTGAAGGTATGCTTGATACTAGCTGGATGACTTACATTTACAGCCTGTGAGAGCAATAGTGCATGCGACAAAGCATCTGTGGCACAGGGAAGTGGCTTGGGTTTTTTTGGTACTTTAATGTTATTATTTAAGATAGCCAGGGATTTGCTTGACAGAATAAGGGGGATGCACATCATCATTTAGAAAAAGCAAGGTGTAAATAAGTGTAAGGGATCACTCTTTAGAGCCAACTGACGGAAGAAGTCTTCTGGCACTGAAGACACAGCAAGTATGAGGTGGTGGGACTGCGGAGTGTCCCCAAAGGAGACCAACTGGTTTGGTTTCAGTTTCATTTCCACTTTAAACAGAAATTGTAGTAAGTGGTCATTTGTTCATGGTTTTTTTTTTTTCCAGTTGAAGATATATTTTTCTTCTTTAACAGGGCAAAAAGGATGTTTCCCAGATATTTAACAACATCTTGAGAAGACAGATTGGCACACGCAGCCCTACTGTGGAATACATTAGTGCCCATCCACATATCCTCTTCATGCTTCTAAAAGGGTGGGTGCTTTAATTTGATTTTTATTAAAGAACATTGCCTGAAATATTCTGCCATTGCAGTTAATCTGATTTCTTACTTTAGTTTAAAAAAGAATTTGGATTTTGCTCCAGATTTCTTATTTTGTTTCTTTTATACTGATTTTTTTTCTGTTTAACTGTGTACTTTTAAATTATTTTATTTGGCCATGATTTCTTCACCAAACTTCTTGTTGGAATAATTATGTGCTGATTGCCTTTGACTGCTCTGCATGTGATGTGTATTTCAGTTCCTGCCCTCAACTCTTGAGTGGCTTCATTGATGACTGCTGAGTTTCATTTGGACTTTTTTGCATTAAAGGAGTGGTGTTCAGTGGTGTCTGTAAATAATTGCAGCCAAATGCCAGACCACGATGTGGTAGAACAGAGAGAAGGAAAAATGTATAGAAAGGATAGTTTTGTCTGTTGGCCAGACTTCTCTAATGCTTGTAGCCATGTATAAAAAACTTTAATTAATTCAGTAATTAACTCCACACCTTTCAGTGTTAATTTTTTTTTTAACCTTTGAGGGAGTCAGTGCTCAGCCGTAACCTTGTGGTTCCTAAGGTAAGTTGGCCAGGGAGGGGTGGTAGACTGTTGTTTGCAGAGGACATCAGCTGTAGTTGCATCTAGGTGTGCACAAGCGTTGACCTAAAATTCTTGAAGTTTCTGTTCCCTTCACATTTGGCAAAAGCACCTTCTCATTCAGTGAGAAGTTTTGCTTTTCCAGCCCTTGAAATCTACTGTTTTCTGCTCAGTTTTCTGCAGTTTTCTAAATCACAGAAGCCAGAGAAGCCAAAACGTTAGGATTTTGTTTATTTTTCCTTAAGGAAAGGAGAATATATGTGATTAGGACTAAAGAACTGATGTAGAAATGAAGTGTTTATTAGGTGATCCATATGAAAAGGCATGGACTGTCATAGTAGTTGTATAGTCACACTGCTATCAGATGTTCAAATACATGAGAGACCTTTTAAACCAATGGGACTTAAGAAAACTAATATCTTAAAATGCCTTTTTTTTTCACTTGAAGATGAAGATTTGAATTTTTACAACTTGCTCCACAGCCACAGTTAGGAAGATACTGAAGCACCATTTGTGCTGGTGAAGGCTGCAGTCCCAAGGGTAAAATTCCCTTTAATCTCCTTCCTCTCCCGGGGCGGACCCGAGCCAGGAGAGGGGTGAGCGTGAGAGTCCTCTAAAATAGTTATTTCCTTCAAAAATGAGCACATTACAGCACAGCTAAGTAGGGAAAAAAGCAACCAATAGAACTACTAGGGATTTCAAGAACTATGGACTTGTAACTGAACACAGTGACAAAGCTTTTGATTGCTGCGAGAGGAGGAGGTGTGGACCTGCTGCCTTCCTCACAGGTGGGTTAGTGGGAATCCCAGGTGGGTGGCCAGGCTGACCTAAGCCTTGCTCTTACAAGTAAAGTGATTGTCATGGTACAGCTTTCATTTTGAAAATCTTGACTTGTTTTGTGTTACTAAACACCAGCTTCCTTAGAAAGGAAACCAGTGAAATAGTTAAGTGGATTTTGATTTCATTTGTTTATTAAAATTCACTATTTGTATAAACCTCAGAGTAGTTGTTTCAGGGCAGCGATGATAATTCTCTCAGTTGTCATTAAGTTGTACAACTGTTTTCAATTTCCCATATAGATACAAACATCTTCTTCCCTCTTCTCTGTCTTTGGTTTTGTGGTCCTCTCCATGCTTTTTCACTCATTTTGTTTTTGCACGTTACACATGTATCACTACCATATGTCTGGGCTTTATTTAAAGTTAAAAAATATTTTTGGATCATGTCCCAGATATTCTTTGGCATCTGAAATAACCGAGAATATTAAGATGATAGTAAAGATTTTGTCAGGCATATGTTCTGCCAACAGAGATTCTAGTGTAGGTAACCTGACCCAGTGGATGGATTTAAGTGGCATCACTGAGGTGCTGTTTGGAGACTGCTGCTGTGTGCAGCAATGCATCTATGTTAGTTTAGTTCTCAAGCTCCTTGCTCCTGGTTTCTTGGCTATCTCTTCTCAGCACTGCACTGTATCAGAAGTGCCATTTCTGGAGTTTCTCATTAGGCAGCAGTGTTGAATTCATCAGCAATAGTCCAGAAGACAGTCCTATCTAGCCCCAATCGTATCCGAGCAGCTGCTGCAGAACAGCTTAATGATGTCTAATGTGATATTGCCTCACCTGCCTGTGTCCTGCTGCCAGGAGTGTCTAGAACGATACTTAAGATACATGCCTAAAGCAAGGGCAGGGCCCTGAACAGGCAGCTTGCAGCACGCAAGGGAAGCAGGCACTTCATGTTAGACACTGCCACTTGAAAACGTGACTTGAGGACACATTTTCTTATTTATTTAATGCTAAATGAAATATATTAAGTCAAAATCTGCTTAAAGGAATGGAAAGTGGTTTTGTCTGGCTTGTACCATTCAGTGTTTGTTATATGACATTATTTGGAGGAAAAAAAAAAAAAGAAAAATTCAACCATGACAATAAAAGAAAAGGCCTGGGACTATTGTGAAGGCTTGTCATTGTTTTGCTTGTATTGGACGCAAAATTTCCTCTGCCCCCTGACAGTCAGTTCCCAACAGCATCAACAAAAGCTTGCTTTTTTGTTGCGTAATGTGAGCTCTGTTGAGTGGGAAGGATCCTGAATCAGAGCTCCCACCCAGTGTTTCCTGCCTAATACTCCAGTGGCAGTGACAGCTTGAGATAACTGTTCTTACCTTTTAGGCTTCATTTTACTTGTTGCCTACTTCCTTCCAGCACCTCAGCTTCAGAAAAACACATAGCGCATAGTTCCCTACTTTTTTTTTTTTTTAAGGTCAATGTGGACCTTTCTGTTGCATGAGGACTTGCATTAAAATGGTATCTTGTGTTCTGTGCATGCAGGCTTTGTGTATGAATAGGATTTCAGATGAATAAAATGTTTAGTATATACATTACCAGATATAATTGGGACAGATTTTTCTCAGCATATTGCATTAGCCCAGAAATAACTTTGTTCCTTTGTAACTTAAAATATTTTTCCTCTAGTAAAGTGACTGCAGAGGTTCCGAAGTTTCTGGCAATTGCATTGTTTCTCATAAATGACAAATCTATAAGCTCCTTTGTGGACATACATCATGCCATGTGCTATATTATACTCAGTCACTGCCCCAGTGTTTTTGTGATGATTTTTTCATATCACAGTGCAGTTAAAGCTTTAATAGTATATTGGCTGAAGTTGCAGAGTTCCCTTTGAGTTTATTCAAGGAAAAACTCCCTTTCCAAGGAGAAATCCAGTCTATAGAAGTCGGTGTAAAATCAGGTCAGAATATAGCTGTTTGTCAACATCTTATCTCTCCTAGGATGATGCCTTCCTAATCTCCTGTCTGTGCTCATTACCTTGCACTAGCCATACAGGTGTAATTCCCTTTAGGCCAGGATGTGTCTCGGCTCTCAGTCGTGCCTCTTTCAGCTTCCACAATCAGTGTTTTGAAATTTTTCAAGTCCATTATTTCCTTTGCTGGTTGCCCCCAGTAGTCAATATGTAGGGATTCCTTTAGGTTGTAAATTCATCCAAACAGAGAACTCTCGACTTTTTTTTCTGCTGCTCTATGTATGTCAGCATAGAGCACTAACTGCTCATTAGAAGTGATTTTTAAACACATCTCTCATTCCTGCCTGGTGTCTTTGCATGTAAGTGTGGGTGTAAAGAACATGCCAGTTATGACCTGGCAGCCTGGAAACTTCTTCCAGGCGTATTCCAGGAGCCAAACCCAACTTCCCTCACTTATATGAGTAGCCAAAGGTCCATAACCCACTTCCAGATAATGGAACATTTGACGAAGAATGATTCTGTTGATACTTATGTTTTAAAAAGTTATTGTGCTGGAAACAATGTAATTTGCTTTTATTCCAACCAAAATATTCCTTAGCCAGCTATTAAATATTTTCCTGGCTGTGCTCCTAGGAGCAACTCCACCTCTTTTTGCTTGGAAATTAGCGTACCTGTTAATGGAGTTGAGGAGAGGTATGTCTCAATGGAAAACACAAGCGAATCTCCACTCTCCGAAGAGTTACATTTTCACATTTGCAAATGTCTTTCAAAATGAAAAAAAAAAGCGCGGCTTGATGGCCTGCATTTCCTTGAGGGTAGGAAGTTCCATTTGCCTGTTTGGAATACTAGTTCATTTTTCATTAAGCCAACTATTGTTGATATCAGGTTGGAGCATGCAGCTCTGGTATGCTCACAAAACACTACCATTCTTTTAAATCGCAAGCTGGTGGTAAATTTGAGAGCCCACTCACTCACAGCACAGATGGCGTTTTGTGTTTTTCTTTTTTCTTTTTTTTTTTTTTGGTCTAATGATAGGAATTAATTGTGCAAAGGAAAAATTATACTGATAAGCCCTGGGTAATAATACACAATTCTCATATAATATAACCATCTTATTAAAACAGAGCATGCTTTCTGTCCCCTTGGACTTCATCACTTTCACATGATAAGTTTACTGGAAGAAGTTCATTTTAAGACCTTCCTAACTGTTGGATTTTAACCTTTTTGATTTTTTTTTAAATTGCATTTCTAACAGTTTTGTTTCAAGATTAATTTTAGCTTTAAATAAATCAAGACTTTATAGAAATAGATGATGGTATGAATTGCCTCTTCCCTCCATCCCTTTCTGAGATCGAGAAGAGTGCTGGCTCCTGACTTTTGCAGTGTTTATGCCGTAACAGGATTCTAACTTGAAGAGCAAATACTTGTCTCCTGAATAAAGTTTTAGCCTCTGCAGAGGAGGAATTGATCAGAATGCCTTCTAAACCACATAAAAAAAGATCTTCACAGCTACAGAATGCTTAATTCTGTGTAGACGGCTTCCTCGTCTTCCTCGGTAGACATTAATATTCTAGAGTGATGTTGTCTAGGACACTGGGGAGGTGATGGATGGTCATGAAGCATTATGTTTTTCTTGGATAAACTGAAGAGCTCAGAATTAAATGTGAAAAGGGAGACTGTTATATTGTGTAGGCTTTGCTTTCTCATCAGTCCAAAAGGGTGAAGGAACTGGTGAAATGTTACGTGTTTCCTCCAGTCTTTCCGCAGAAAGAAGGTGTAATGCACACTTACAGTGAAAGGCATTTTGGCTTGGGAAGGCAGAGGTTTGTGATGGAAAATGCTGGCAGCCTTGTTGATGTGTCTCCTCCTTAGCTTTGGGCTGAGGTCCTGAAGCTGGATACAGTACTCTGGCTGGGAGCTGCCGCTCCTGTGTTGTCTCCCCTCTGGCACATGCATTCTCTATGCTACCAAGTTTCCCCTTGCTGGAAAAGCACCTATTTATCTTTGTTCTTCTAGGTTTCAATTTATTTTGTTTCTTTTCATTCTTCAGATATGAATCCCCAAGTGTTGCCTTACGCTGTGGAATAATGCTGAGAGAGTGTATCCGGCATGAACCCTTGGCCAAGATCATACTTTTTTCAGAACAGTTCAGAGACTTTTTTAAATATGTGGAAATGTCAACATTTGATATAGCTTCTGATGCCTTTGCTACATTCAAGGTAAGTTATCCAGTACCTGCATCATAACGTTGTGCCAATAATGGCAGCTGTCACTGAGTGTTGTGTTTCCTTTAAACTGGGTGGCTTTTTTATTTGTTCAGTAAAGGACACAGTTAATCCTTCGTCTGTTTGTAAGAGGGCTTGCAACAGTGATCAAGTCTGCAAAGAATCTTTAATTCAATGCAGATTTATATTTTGCTAGTCTTCTTAATCATACAACCATATAATCATAGAATATCAGGTTGGAAGGGACCTCAGGGATCATGTGGTCCAACCTTTCTTGGCAAAAGCACAGTCTAGACAAGACTGTGCCAGTTGGAAAAGGAGTTATTTACCACCTCCCTCTGGGGGTGGCTGTCAGCCAGATCCCCACCTACCGCACAAGCCCTTGTCTACACCTTAATGCATCAACCTCTCTGAGAGGAGGTTGTGGGAAATCATATCAAAAGCCTTGGAGAAAACTAATGTTCACAGCTCACCCCACATCAACCAAGCATGTTACACCCTTAAAATTCTGTCAGGTGTGTCAAGCATGATTTGCCCTTGGTGAATCTGTGCCGGCTTTTCCCAATCTGACTTGTAATAGCTCCCAGGAGGATTCATTCCATAACTTTCCCAGGGACTGAAGAATGATGGACTTAAATTTTCTGGATCCTCCTTTAAGCACTTCTTATAGATGGGGGAGATGTTATCTGCCTTGCACTCTTCTGGGACATTCATGGACTTCCATGACTTCTCATAGATATGGAGAGTGGCCCCACAACATCAGCCAATTCTTTTAAAACCCTTGGGTGGATATTGTTGGGGACAACCGATTTGTAGGGGTCAAGCTCCTGTGACAGCTCACAAACCAACTCTTCTTTCACTGACAGTTGGTCTGTGTTTGCATCAGCCTGAGTTTTTGTTCCCAAGGCCTGAGGCCCAACAGTGCTGGTAAGGACAGAGATGAAGAAGGTGTTGAGAACCACTGCCTTTTCAATGCTGTTGGTGTCTAATTCACCTCTTCTGTTTAACTGTGGGCCAGTATTTTACTTCTGTTTGTACATGTTTATGTACCTGAAGAACTGTTTCGTGTATTTTTTGACATCTCTGGCCAGTTTCAAATCCAGCTGAGCTTTTACTTCTCTAAAGGTATCTCTGCATGCCCTGGCAATTGCTCTTGTAGTTCTCAATGAGTGTTCATCCACTTTTCCATCTCTGGCATGTTTCTCTTTTGGTTTTGAGCAGACTCAGACACTCATAGTTAAGCCAAGGGGGGTCTCTTGCTGTGCCTGCTTCCCTTACCTTTAAAGGGGATGAACTGTTTCTGTGGTTGATAAATGGTTTAATAAAAGACCTTGGGTTAAAACTCAAATTAAGCATGTATTATGTACAGTTCTTGTAAAATGCATAACCATCTTCTCTCCCTATCTTCCCCTGGAGACAAAACCACTACTCATCATGACCACAACAAGTAAATAGAAGCAATTATTTAAAATTCATTTTTGAAATCCTTACAATTTTTGCTAACCCTTCTACGTTTGACTTTCAAGGTTAATTAATTCTGTGCCTGCTGATTGTTTTACAGTGTGTTCATCTGCTTACTTTTGTGACACATGGTTCAGTGTAAGGACCTACTGCTACCATCTGAGTAGGTGAAAGGACAGCGTAGCCTCTGTATAGAGTCTATATTGTATTAAAAATGAAGTTGGGTGAAACTTGCCAAATTTCTTAGAGTTAATATAGAATCATAGAATTGTTTGGGTTGGAAGGGACCTTAAAGATCACCTGCCATGGGCAGGGACACCTCCCACCAGACCAGACTGCCCAAGGCCCCATCCAACCTGGCCATGAACACCTCCAGGGATGGAACAGCCACAGCTTCTCTGGGCAACCTGTGCCAGTGCCTCACTGCCCTCATGGTGAAGAAATTCCTCCTTATTTTTAGTCTAAATCTCCCTCTCTTCAATTTCTAGCCATTCCCCCTAGTCCTATCACTACAAGCCTTTGTAAAAAGTCCCACCATCTTTCCTGCAAGGTGCTAGTATAGGTTTTGAGCAAAATTTGGTGCTTATGACCTTAATGTACAGGGAAGATTAATTTATTTCTGAAAAATAATTAAAGAAAGGGAAAATTCTTTTCAGGTAAAGGCTGCTAAATACAGATGTAACTCCTTTTTTTCTTCTATCATTGAGTTCCTTGCTGTCATAGAAACACATTGTTCATTCTTTCCTCCCAAAGCTAATTAGGACCACAATTTGATAGACCTTAGTAATAACTGCGAGGAATGTTCAGCTCAGTGATTCAGCATATACTGAAACCTGGCCTTGGTTTTCCATAACCTACTGAATGGGGTATTTGCATAATGGCAATAATGTTTCATTCTTTAGTAATGAGTTGAGCAGGATTACCAATTCAAATCACCTGTTACTGAATAGCAGCATAGAATCGTAGAATAGTTGGGGTTGGAAGGGACCTTAAAGATAATCCAGTTCCAACTCCCCTGCCATGGGCAGGGACACCTCCCACCAGACCAGGCTGCCCAAGGTCCCATCCAGCCTGGCCTTGAACACCTCCAGGGATGGGGCAGCCACAGCTTCCCTGGGCAGCCTGTGCCAGTGCCTCACTATTCTCATGGTGAAGAAATTCTTCCTTATGTGTAGTCTAAATCTACCCCTCTCCAGTTTATGTCCCTTCCCTCTTGTGCTATCACTACAAGCCTTTCTGCCATCGGGCAGGTATCAAGTTTTAAAATGCTCAGGGAAAATATACAAACTGCCTTGTAAAATAAATACTTTTTCCCTCTTATTTTAAATTGTCTGACTTGATACCTGGTCAGTTCTGGAAGCAAAATAAGCGTTCATCTCGTCTCTTATTTGTCTGTTACTCTGAATAGCTGCAACAGCAAGAAGTGATGTGGAAGTGACCGAATCATGAAATATGGAGCTACTTAATGTCTGATACTGTAAAAATAAGTGCTAGGATTGCTTGCTGGCTGGAGTACTCAACTCCTGTGTTTGGTTCAGTTCCCCCCAGGTTCGGTTTGTAGTGTTGCCACTGAGATGACTGGTTCAGAGATGAAAGCCTTACATAGTCTATGCTCCAGGGGAAGGCTTAATTAAATGTGCATCAAAGTCTGAGGATATTTATAGTAGGGGAACGTATTGGGATTTTTATGATCTGGAGATGTTCTTCTTAATTAAATTCAGCCAGGTGCACCACAGAGAGGAAACAGAGCTGCTAAAATGCAGAGGAAAACGGCTTGTGTTTAGAGATAGAGTCAGCTGTGGAGGATGGCAACAGTGGCTGGAAAGAGTGCTGATGGAATACTGCTGCTGCGTGCTCTCTTGTGATTTTCTGTGAAAACCTCATTTTGTATTATATTCCATTTATTCCCCCCATTGAAAAATGTTGTACTTGCCTCCTCAGTCCGCTGCGTAAGAGCTTGTGAATCACTTTTGTTGCACTCAGCCTTTTAGACTGCTATCGTTGCAGTCCTGCTAAATAAAGGAATGTATTAAAAAATGTACTGGATTTTACAGCACTCTGCTTTCCTCTTGTAATTGATGGTAAAAATAAATTAAAGGAGTAGTGTGTAAAGGATTTATTTTATTTGTGATGCTGCAGAGGATGTGTCTGTGCATCTGCTTTAGCTGCTCATCAGCTTCAGTCTTTGACTGGGTAGGGAAACCAAGGAAAAGATGATGAAAATGAAAGCAGAAACTAATTCACTGAAAAAATATCAACTTGGATGGACTTCATCAGGCATTTATTGTGATCAGTGTTATGTTTTAAAAGAGGCAATAAGATAAAAATTAAACTAAAATGCCTCAAACTGGCCACTTCATTTCATAGCTATTTATCCAGTAAAGAGACTTGATTTCTTCTGGAACTGAACATTTGCATCTCTGTTGCTGAGCACCAGCATTCTCATCCTGTGACAGAGGTTGCTTTCATTTAAATCTGAATTAGTTGGCCTTTTAGCATGGCAGGCATCCCATCCAGATATCTGCTGCTGCTTGTGTTAGTGAGCCTACCTGCAGAAAAATAGCTGCAGCAGGGATTCATCCCACCTACCTGAGACTCCTTTCTGGGGATGGAGTAACTGTAGACTATGAGTATTCACTGAATTCCTGCTAAAATCCTAATGAATGCACAGTGAAGTTTTGTTTTTAAATACTTTCTGCCCATGGAAGTCATGTTGTAAATACCTTCTAAAAGATGACCTAGTAAAAAAGCTAAAATACATTTGAGAAAAGTCAAATGGGCACACTATAACCTTTCTCTGTTCTTCCCCAGGACCTATTAACGCGACACAAATTGTTGGTAGCAGAATTTCTGGAACAAAATTATGATGTGGTAAGTGGAAATGATGGAACAATTTTTTAAAAATCTATCTGTGCTTAGCTAGAAAAAGTGCGCTTTCATAGCAGAGGGCTTCATGCTCCACATCAAATCATCATGTAAGACTGCAAAATGTTGCTTTCACTAAAGGAGAATTCCCGTGTGGCGTTGGAAATGCAAGTATCCCTCTGCACGCACACAGACACGTGCTAAGGTTTCAGGAGAACTGACAATTTAAAAGCAAGTTTTTTTTTTCTCTTTGCATGCATTGTGTTTTCTCATGTGTGAATGGATGGGACTGTCAACTTTTATGTAAATACATTGTGGGAAAAAGCACGTGCACATTTTTCATAGAATCATAGAATCAGAAGAGTTTGAATTGGAAGAGACCTTAAAGATCATCCAGTTCCAACCCCCTTGCCATGGGCAGGGACACCTCCCACCAGCCCAGGCTGCCCGAGGCCCCATCCAACCTGGCCTTGAACACCTCCAGGGATGGGGCAGCCACGGCTTCCCTGGGCAACCTGTGCCTGTGCCTCACCACTCTCCTGGTAAAGAAATTCTCCCTTATGTGTAGTCTAAATCTGCCCCTCTCCAGTTTATAGCTGTTCCCCCTAGTCCTATCACTACAAGCCTTTGTAAACAGTCTCTCCCCAGCTTTCTTGTAGCCCCTTCAGGTACTGGAAGGGCCCCCTTCAGGTACTGTGTTCAGTTTTGGGCTCCTCACTACAAGAAAGACCACTTTGTGATATTCCAGCAGCAATAGGGTCATGCTGGAGTCAGAGATACTTTGGATAGAAGAGAAGAACTAGTGGAAGAAGTTTTAGCATTATTGGAAGTCGTGTGTATTTAACAGGGAGACTGAGGTTTGAGTATTCCTCTTGCCATCCTAAGGCAATTAGTCCCTTGGTTTCCTGCCATTTTTTGCTTTGATTTTTTGGCTTGGTTTTGAACCAAATGTGGGTTAGAAATATTCAATTGAAACCAATTAAAATTGGATGGATATGCATCATGGAATTAGACTACAGGTTATATTCTCATGTTACCTGAGGTATCCTTTATTTCATTGCCAACTGAAAAGGCCAAAGACTTCTGTGATTCCATTTCTTTCGTTCTAGAGTTACCAAGAACGTTAAGTAAAGATCAGGCTTATTATTGCTGAGTCACAAATGCAGCTTAATTGGAGCAAAATTAGTGTCTCTGCAAGCCTTTTCTCTTAGTACTAAAGCACTGGCATTGGAACAGTCCCCGTTCTACCTTTATTTTCATATTTAAAATTTTAAGTATAAACTGTGGAAGTGAACTTTTTGTTTCAGTTAATTTCTGGACAGCAATGTTGAGGTTTTTACTTGTTTGATAGGTGTTTTAAACATATCCAAGCCCTCCCAGTCTTCTTGACCACAAGATCCCTTTGGCCCAATCTTGCAAAAGCCAGGACACGCTCTACTCCCACTGGCCCTTGTTGGGATTTAACAAGTGAGGGTGCCCAGGGCAGGTGGCAGGAGCTTTTGGCATAAGCCAGTATGTGATGCTACCACCAGTTTGGGATGTTGTGTTAAATCACAAAGCAAGTCGCTACCACAATATGAGTGTGTGGACATAACGTGCTGGACCCACGTGTCCTGGCAGCAGGTTTATCATCTTGTAAGAGAAGGCTGCACAGGCACTGTCTCACTTCTGTCCCAGTTGGCTTGCACTAACTCCTGTTATGTGCAGTCCATATGTGGTATCCCTCTCTGCAGTATTTGGAAGAGCGTTCCTGGGCATTAATTCATTGTGTGATAACCAGCCAAGAAAAAAGACTGTGAGAGCTAGGCCTGGCATTGCAGTGAAGTGTTCAAGGGTGGCATTGCTGCAAACTGCTGGTCCTTGGGGGGTGAGAATGACTGGGAGGAGGAAGGATGGACTTGAATTGCATTAATTTGTTTTCTTGTTACTCTAGATCTTTGAGGATTATGAAAAACTCCTTCATTCTGAAAATTATGTAACAAAGAGACAATCTTTGAAGGTAAAGTAAAGTTTCTCAGCATTTTCCTTCTAAATTTGAGCTCCATGTTATACAGAATATCGAGATGCATGTAGGGCAATGGAGCAATCGTATACTTTATAATGAAAAAGAGATAAGTGCTTGGGGGTGCTGCCCTTACAATGCACAAAAGCTCACTGTGAATTTTCTTTCCGGAATCTCTAAAG
>WAAB01011294.1:0-24889 GCA_013389865.1 Piaya cayana
GTGTCTTATTTTCTATTTATCCTTACAGAATAGATGTGGAGATGATTGCTATGTTGATCTAAGGTTAGGTCGCTTATTGGCATGGGTAGCGGTAGGAATTTTATGACAGAGCAGGAAAGAAAGAGTTGCAGGGCATGATTTCTTGTTTATCTTTCATGTTTGGTTCAGTATATTACTTAACTGATTAAATATGTATTCTGTAGCTTGGGGAGTGGGAGCATTTGAGTGTTTTGAAAAATATAGCCAAATTAGGAATTACTCATGTGAGGCTAAATTGTGCAGAGTTTAAATCTTCCTGTAAATAGGAGAGACTGATTGCTCCTGCTTTTATCAAGCAAAATAATATTGTATTATACTTTGAAACATGACTATTCACATCTCCCTCTTTTCTGTTCAGTCAATAATAAGATATCTTGCATCACATTAACAACCTTCATTTTTCTCATTTCTAGGTCCTGGAATTGCTTTTGTGGTTTACCCAGAAGCCTTAACTAGGCTTCCCCTCTCTCCATTCTGGGCTATAATATTCTTTTTGATGCTTCTGACACTTGGATTGGACACTATGGTAAACTGCTTTTGTTTCCTTTTATTTTCCTCTTGCTTTTCCTATTGATTTGTTTGGAGGACCATGAGATTACTTACAATTTTCCATGTGGTCAGTGAACCGCTTTCCAGAAAGAGAACTGAAGCAAGGCCATTAAGGCTGAAATCATTTGGGTGAAGCTTTGGTGTTGACATCTGAGCATTTAACACTGGATTTCAAAATATTCTGTCTCATACGCCAATATACCCTGTTGAACCACTTCATGTACATTGTGTGCACTGAAATGAATCTTTTTTTTTTTTATCTTTCAGTTTGCCACTATTGAGACCATAGTGACCTCCGTTTCGGATGAGTTCCCTAAATACTTACGTACGCACAAAGGACTGTTCACTCTTGGGTGCTGCATCGCCTTTTTCATCATGGGATTTCCTATGATCACTCAGGTAATAATATTGGTTTTGAGCATCATTGTCTGTCCCCAGTCCCCCTCTGGTGGCCATCCACCTCCTGTGCAAGTTGCGAAAGAAATCTGAATTCTACCGTACACACAAAGATACTGGGTGAGTCTGAAAGCCTTTTTTTTCATGGATGCTCTGAATTAGATGAATTTAAAAGACTTCTGTTCAAATCTTTATGAGAATCAGACTTTAAAAACCTTCCGTATCCAAACATCTTCATAGAATTTATGTAATTTAGTTGTTAATTAAAGAAAAAACCTTTATCTGCCATACAAACATGCACAGTAGTTGTGTGCCTTCCCTCCCAGATATGATATATACTGATAGTCTTGGCTAACTCTGGAGTTAATAATAAAATTATCATTAGTTATTGATACTCTTCAGTGTCTTTTGTCGACTAATTCCTCCAGCATTATAAACTCTCAGCAATTTCAAGAGGACACTCACAAAATCCATCTTACTATTTCATTCATCCTTTCCTTGCCTCTTTTTCTTTCTTTCATGACCTACCAACCCAGCTTAGCTATTCCAAAGCCTAGGATGGATTCAGTCCTTCCTTCGCTTGAATTATGCTGCTTAACCTCTGCCCTGAAGATAAGGCACTATATCCTTCCCAAAGAGATGAATTGGACTCACTGTTACAGTATTCCTGCTTTCAATGGTGGTTTTGCTTTTGATGTAGTAAGTGGTTAGAGACACTGCTGGTGGAAAGTCTTGTTGCAGTTCAATCCTTAATCTGAAACCAATGTCTTCCCAAAGCGTGTGAGCTACCAGAGTCAGGTGTACTCTCTCCTTTTTCATGTTGCATTCAGCCAGCTAGAAGGAAGCAACTATAATGCTGCATGAGCCTGTTCTGGTCTATGTTTGGATTCTTTCTTGGGACAGAGTGTCCTAGGACCTGCTCCCGCCCATTTTGTCTATCCTATTGCCAGTTAGAGTTGTGACACTTTCGAAGAGAGATACTAGGTATATGCCACAAGTAATGGTTCTCTTATCCTTTTTTTTTTCCTTAGGGTGGAATGTATATGTTACAGCTTGTGGACACTTATGCAGCTTCTTATTCTCTTGTCATCATTGCCATCTTTGAGCTTGTTGGAGTTTCCTATATATATGGTAAGGAAAAATACCGTTATTGGACAGCCTGGGTCTAAGTAACATTTTAGTATATGGTAAAGCAGCTGGTACCATGAAATTCTGAAGGAGAGGAGTAATGCTTTTTTTTTGTTATTGATTTATTTTTTTTAACAGAAAGCCTCAGAATTCCTTTATTTTGAATAGAAGCATAGAGGGACTTCATTACTATAGGATTCTTATAAATTTATGCGTTCACAACTTCCATATAATCTAGCATCTTTTCCCCACCAATGGCTTAAAGTTAATCCTTACAAATGGGTGTGGGAATAGGCCAAGCATGTAGTGACACTTCTCCAGGGGCTCTTTCATGCTCCAACAGTTTTAGGGTCAGAGACTTCCTAAGCCAGAAGTGGGATCATTTAACAACTTCTGAAGGATTTATTTTCCATGTACACATCCAGACTTCCTTTTAGCCCATCTGTCCATAACACAGAATCAAGACTACACAACTACTCAGAGCAATTAATTACACACTGTGGAAACACTGGTTATATCAATCCATGTTGAAGTACATTAAAGTATGAGGAAGATCCACAGCTATTATAAAGGAGTGCAATTACCTTGATGCTACTAAAGCAACATCAGTTGATACTAGTTGGTGATGCACTTCCAGATTTGTACAGCGTTTTCAGGAAGTTGATTCCTGGAAGTATGTGATCTCAAAATGGTTGCAGTAGAAATGTAAAAGTCTCCCTACATAACAGATGATTAATTAGTGTCTGTAATGTGGTGGTACCACTTAACACTTGTCTTCAATATTAAAGGAAGATCTGTATCTCAGTGTTAAGGATGAAAGATAAGGCTGTTTTCACTGTGGACAGGAATTAATTATATATTTTTTATCAGTTAGATATGAACAATCCTGAGATGTTCTGCTGAAGGTGCATATATAGCAGCATGGTCTTAGGCTCTAGTCCTATGCACTAGATAACTAGATCTGCCTATGCTGTGGGGTCCACTCTGTAATATAAATACATTTTAAAAAGTATGTCATTCAAAACATGCAGAATCTATTTGATTTGTTTCTCTTGCTTGAGAAATTAACTTTACAGGCAGGACAGGGATTGAGCCCTTCCTTGTTTTCTCTAATTTCATGGAAATACAGAAATGTATTTTACCTCCACTGACATCCAGTCCAGGGAGCAGGCCTGAGTGGCTGCAAGCTGAGTCAGATGTGACCTGGTGAGGAAAAGTTACACCATACAATGGAAAAAGGCTAAATGTTGACAGAAAAGTTGATTTAGACCAATGATGTTTGGGATGACCAAAATTATTTTTACTTTTTATGTCACTGAAATGTAAGTATTTTAATTAGAGTTGATTTAGAAGTGTAATCTTTGTGAGTGAAATGATATTTGCAACTCTTATCACTTTTACATTCAACAAGTCTCCTTGAAGAACCCGTTTGTAATGCTTTGCGATATCTCCTGAAGTGAAGTGTAGAAATGGATTTTGGCAGTTATTTAGCAGAACTCCTGGTCTGAAAAAATCAGTGCTGGCAAGCTTAGCCATTGCTCTATGCTTCATTTTCCATGCAGACATGCAAGGTTTGCTCATTCCTTCCCCTAGTTACCACCAGGTTTAACACTTATGTGCTCCTGTAGGAACACCATCAGGTATGTCTCATCTTAAACATTAGTGTCTGGTTATTACACTGACCAATTTTCCAGCTTTCCTAAGATCCATGGAATTCCATAAGAGATGGTGAGTGGGAATGCTCAAGGGTTTCTTGGAACTTATTTTTCTTCTTTCTCCTCATCTATTTGCTGAGACCGTACCTGCACAACGCTGTGCTAGTGCCTAGATATTCTCACTCTTCCCGGCCAGCAGTATCTACGGCATTACCTGGTCTGTACCAAAGTCTGACTCCTTTAAAGCCATTGACACCAGTGTGCAAGGCAAAAATCCATTGCTTAGAATACTTTTAAATAACCCCAAACCTGCTTAAATCTGTAGAATTTCTGTTCTACGTGTTTTAAAATAAGGGTGAAGGTAAATAGAGGTCAAATACTGTCCCTGGACACTGTGGCAGAAGCACTACAAACCTGCCTTTGCAGAATAATGTTTTATTAGGCTTGTAATCAGAATTGTTCTGGCTAGTGCCTTCTTTGCCCAACGAAATTACTATTCCTTAAAACACTAACTTTTATGAAAAACATAAAACAATGCAGGAATAGTTATAGCACTGCAAAAAGACTTGAATAGAGAAATTTGTTTTAGTTACATTTTGCTTTAATGTAATCAGACTTGCAGAAGATCTGCCGATTACAAATCATCCTTCCTATGCTCTCTGTCCCAACTGATTGTTAATCAACAGATGTTAGTAAAGCCTTTGTTATAAACTATTTCAAAGGTTATTCCCTGGAACTAACCATTTGGTAGACTGACGAGCTTCCAGTATTACATGAAAAAGGAAAGATTTACTTTGCAATCATTATCTGCTTGGCTAGCATATCATAGCTACTTCTACTTCATTAACACTACTTTTCTAAGGACTGTTTACAGGACTACAGCTTGTATATTTGTGATTTGCATGCTGTTAATACAAGCAAAGCTGCTGCTCTTGTTATATTCCTTCGAGCACTGCTTAAAATTGGCGTAATAAGTTTTCAAGCCCTGACAATTGCTGTTTTACACTTCACTGCCACCTTTCTTTGTATACACATGCTCTTCATAGCAAGCAGGTTGGCGCAATACTGGCAGGTGCTTTTATGATGAAATAAATCTGTCTTTAGTTCTTGTTACATGTTCTGCTTGCTGAGCTTGTTGAGATTTTTAAATTAAAAACAGGCACACTTGGTTATTTCCTTGTAATAATCTATTTTTCAGTAGAGTCAATGTTACATAATCCAGTCAAATGATGTTTTTCATTTACCATGCTGACATAGATGTTTATTCTCTCGTTGTTTAGAATATGATGCAGGATTGGTAAATAGCTTAAAGCTGTGGGTATTTATTTAATCATCAGGATAATTCCCACTGTTGCATATTGTAACATGAAGCTAAATATCAAGATCCTTGAGCAAAACACTGCTGGAAACCAAAAATCAATGACCAACTTTATTCATGCTTCTTCTAGATGTGCTTTTTCCTCAGTCTGTTGTTGAGGTTTGTCATTAGAGCAAGTGGTAACTGCTGCAGCATATTCTGAATGTTTTACCTGTAGCAGAATATTGAAGGGTGTATCTGTCTCTGCTTTCATTCTCCTTTTTAATGGATTTTATATCTGTAGCACTTATGAATACATCATCCTACTTTAGAGAGTGGAAATTGAGATATAGAATATCATGTATTGTTTATTTCCCAAATTTATGCAGCAGGCCTGACTGATCTGAGAGGCAAACCAGATATCTTGAGATTTAATCAGCATTCTCTTAACTAAAGCTTCCTTTGCATTATTCTGTGAAACTTCACAAACCTATTTTTAGTCTGGGAAAGAGTGGTGGAAGGTGGAATCCCCTTATCTGTTTACATGCATTAAACTCCTGAAGCTGTGAATATCTACTGACAATTCCAAGAAGGGACTAATTTTTTTTAATTAGGTTTTCAAACAAATCTGTGCAGATTTGCATGAGGCCTACATAAATTTTGAAGCAGAAGCCCCTGGTAAATATCCCTTTAGGGAGACCTTAGCAGCAGCAAGTGTGACTGAAGTAGAGGTCCCTGGATGAGATGTAAACTTCATGGTAAGACCCTTCTGCCCATACCTTGTGCTGCTGCAATTAGTTTAAAACTAGTTTTGTTCCCACCACAGTGTGTTGAAGGGGTGACCACTGTGTGAGCATCTTCCAAGCCTCTCGCTGCAGATGGTGCAGTAAACGGTAATAAGCAGGTAAATAAAACGGGGACAACTCGTTCAGTTGCAGCAAAGACCTCCTTTGAGATCCATAACCCAGTGACGCTGGGGATTACAGTCGTTCCAAAAGCTCTGTTACAAAATGGAGAAGCATATGATGAGTCGGATCAATGCCGGAGAGCGGTGATTCCATATGTTGTAAAAACTACATGTATTTTACAGAGAAGAGGCGAGGCTTTCTGAAGAGCATTTGCTGTAAAAAAGGGAGAGGAATTACAGTTACAGCAAAACATGTAACATCCAGGTCACTTTGTGTTAGTTTCCCAAGTTTAACATCCTGCAGGTTGTACTTCTCCCCTCTCCTAAATACAGTTCTTGCAAAGCCATCTTCTTGCTTAATTTCTGAATTTCTGAATTTTTCTTCTCTATTTAGTATTATAACACATTTTTTATTTCTCTGACACACTCTCTGCCTGAACTGGCTTACTCTGAGCTGAGCCTTTATGACTGTCCTAGTACTATTTGACCCTTCTGCTCAATTTGAGGTGCATCAGAAGAATAATCATAGAATCATAGAATAACCAGGTTGGAAGAGACTCACTGGATCATCGAGTCCAACCATTCCTATTAAACACTAAACCATGCCCCTTAGCACCTCGTCCACCCGTGCCTTAAACACCTCCAGGGAAGGTGAACCAACCACCTCCCTGGGCAGCCTGTTCCAGTGCCCAATGACCCTTGCTCTGAAAAACTTTTTCCTAATGTCTAGCCTAAATCTCCCCTGGTGGAGCTTGAGGCCATTCCCTCTTGTCCTGTCCCCTGTCACTTGGGAGAAGAGGCCAGCATCCTCCTCTCCACAACCTCCCTTCAGGTAGTTATAGAGAGCAATGAGGTCTCCCCTCAGCCTCCTCTATTTCTCACCATTTTAATTCTTGGAACAGTCGTGTGGATAGACTTATTTCTCCTTGATATAAACAGAAAAACTTCAAAATAAGGTAGATCAAGCTGGGGGATTATATTTTCTTATGTTTAGCAGCTGCAGTGACTGCATCTAAGGGTACTAAGAACATCAACCAGTTTATTACTTTGGTTCCAAGTATTTCTTCCCTTACTTGATGACTTCTCTCCAATATTTAAGCTCCATCCCTGTCCTCACATCATAAAAGTTAGACTAAATTCTGCAGAGTAATGCTTTGCAGGTTTTAAATGACAGAGACCATCACCTCTTTTATTAGACAAAACTGGCCTTGACTTGAGATATTTGTGTGATGGATGAGCTCAGCCTTGGACACCCAGACCTCCCTCTTTGCACTATCCTTAGAAAAGCTGGAACAGATGTCAATTATTTTTTTATTACTTTTGGATAAATTACTAATCGTTGTATTGAGTAGAGGCCGTTTAACTAATTAGCTTTGCAGAACACAGCTGAAAAGCAGATGGCTTTTATGAGATCAGCAATAGCAGCTGCTGGGCCAGCACACCTTTTCCAGCTGCATGGCACGGCCAGGGAGAGAGCTGCAGAGATGCCTGAAATACTGTTTTTCCAATCTGTCATGTTTTATTAACTCAAGTAACTTTATAGATGCAATCGATACAATAATATGAAGAAATAACACGTCAGTCGATCTGTTTGTTTGAACAACATTGAATACAATTCAAAATATTTGAAGGTATTCTCTAATAATTCTAGATATCTTTTACATCTCAGCCAAAAAATAACAGGACGTTATCAGTTCCGTGCTGAGCAATTCAGTTGTCTTCCAGTCACATAGTAGGTATAGAGAAAGCTATACCTACCTTATATGGTGTTCGTGCTGAAATAGGTATTCATCCTCACAGTGAAATATAATAAGTATACACTTAATTGCACCTGATCTATACATGCTGTCAATGCTTTTATCCAAACCAAACTAAACTCATAATCTCTATGCAGAAGCTCAATTTTCCTTTAATCCTTAGCAAGTAAATATTTTGTTAGAATTGTTCCTACCATAACAGTCTCATTTTTATACTGTGGGGTTAGATCCTCTGTTGAAGTTTTCAAACAATGAGACAGAGTTTGTTTTTGTAATTAATTAGACACAAGGGAGGTCACGAGGACTGTGTTGCAAATGACAACTGATTTTTTTTTCGCACCTAATTGCATTTACCTCTGCTTGTTTACAGGACTGCAAAGATTTTGTGAAGATATAGAAATGATGATTGGATTCCAGCCAAGCAAATTCTGGAGAGTCTGTTGGGCATTTGTGACCCCAACGATTTTAACAGTAAGCAGAAAGAAATTTTTAATGTCTTCTCCGAAAAGGTTTGTTGTAATTTATTTTTAATTATGATGTTTCTGAGTGCTAATAACTAGATTTTGGGTGCAGATACCTACACACAGGTGTGTAGTGTGTTCTTGCCTGTGTGTAGCAGACAAAACAGAGCATAAGTAGTGGTAACTTTGGTAGAGAGGAATGGTGAATCTCCACACAATGCTGTGATAGCCTTTCCCTGTTCATGTAAAATCCTGGTATGACAGGAGAAGAAATCATGGGATCCCATATCTTTCTAAGGTTGAGCAAGGGAAAAAACCATGTTTGAGTCATGAACCTAATCCAAGAGACATAATTTGGAAAGGTTTATATGCCCAGAGATAGGCAACGAAGCTGGTGAAGGGGCTGGAGAACAAGTCTTATGAGGAGAGGCTGAGGGAATTGGGGTTGTTGAAAATAGAGAAGGCTGAGAGGAGCTTTATCACTGTCAAAAACTGTCTGAAAGGAGGTTGCAGTGAGGTGGGTGTTGGTCACTTCTCCCAAGTACCAGGTGATTGGACAAGAGGAAAAGGCCTCAGGTTGCATCAATGGGAGGTTCAGATTAGATGTCAGGAAGAATTTCTTCATTGAAACAGTTTTCAGGCACTGGCAGGGGCTGCCCAGGGAGGTGATTGAGTCACCATCCCTGGAGGTATTTAAAAGAAGGGCTATTGGGCACTTGAACAGGCTGCCCAGGAAGGTGGTAGAGTCACCTTTGTCCTTAGAGGTGTTTAAAAGATGAGTAGGTGATGTTGCTCAGGGATCTGGTTTAGTAGTGGACAGGTACGGTTGGACTTGACCTCAAAGACCTTTTCCCACAAAACAATTCTATGGTGCTGTGCAATTAGAATGACAAAGTTTTAGCTGCAATGATGGAGATACTTTTGCAAATGTTGAAATAGTTAGGTTCTAGATAATCACAGAATCATCCAATAGTTTAGGTTGAAAGGGACCTTAAAGATCACTTGATTCTGTGCCCTGCCATGGGCAGGGACATCTCCCACTATATCAGGCTGCTCAAGGCCCATCCCACCTGGACTTGAACACATCCAGGGATGGGGCAGCCACAACTTCCCTGGGCAACCTGTGCCAGTGCCTCACCACTCTCATGGTGGAGAAATTCTTTCTCGTGTCTAGTCTAAATCTGCCCCTCTCCAGTTTGTAACACTAGTCCTGTCCCTACAAGCATTTGTGAACAGTCCCTCCCCAGGTTTCTTGTAGCCCCTTCAGGTCCTGGATGGTGTCTATAAGGTCTCCTTGGAGCCCTCTCTTCTTCAGGCTGAACACCCCCAACTCTCTCAGCCTGTCCTTATAGCAGAGGTGCTCCAGCCTTCGGATCATCTTTGTAGTCCTCTTCTGGACCCATCCCAACAGCTCCAACTCCCTCGTATGTTGAGGATTCCAGAACTGCACACAGCACTCCAGTTCAGGTCCCACAAGAGAGAAATAGAGGAGCAATATCACCTCCCTAACCCTGTTGGCCATTCTTCTCTTGAATCCTGCGTTCAGTTCTGGGCCCCTCACCACAAGAAGGATGTTGAGGCTCTGGAGCGAGTCTAGAGAAGAGCAACAAAGCTGGGGAAGGGGCTGGAGAACAGGTCCTATGACGAACGGCTGATGCAGCTGGGGTTGTTTAGCCCGGAGAAGAGGAGGCTGAGGGGAGACCTTATTGCTCTCTACAACTAGAATAAGTACAGAAGTCTTCAGTCTAAGGCATTCTTTGCCTTAGAAGGCGCTGGATCAACTGCGCTCTCCCGAACTAGGCCTCCCCTCGCCTCGCGGTGCCGGCAGCCGCTGTCCCGCAGCGCCACCAGCAGGTGGCGCTGCGGGACAGCGGCTGCCGGCACCGCGAGGCGGGGGGGGGCCTAGTTCGCGAGGGAAGGTTTTTCCACAGAAAACACGACTGTTTTCGTTCATTTTTATCGTTTTTAAATGATATTTTATTTCCCTTCCCACCCAAATCTCCGAGGTTATTCTCTACTTCAAATTTAGAGCGCCATTGAGTGTTAAAAATACCGCAACACTCACAATGTTGCTTGACTCCAGGATCCAGTGGGTCATAGAATCAGAATCACCAGATTGGGAAAGACCCACCGGATCATTGAGTCCAACTGTTCCTATCAAATACTAAACCCATATCAAGCAACTGAGACTTCTTTAACTAGTATTTTATATTAAAGAGAGCCTGAAATTCCTCAAGTCTGGACCACAAGTGCAGTAAGATTCTCGGTGTTGGTGTAGGATTTTAAAAACTCATCGTTTCACAGCAGTGCTAAGTAGTTCCTGCAAGTATGCAGCAATTTTTAGGCAAAACCCAAGAAAAGTTAGTAGAATTTCTGATAAGATGCATGTTTTGCAAGAGTGACTAAGTATGGAATCGTCTGGGAGGGGTGAAGAATTGAAAGGATGACTCTGTAGCCCTTTGCAGTCACTTCTTTCAGAGAAGGAATATTTTGGCTTACCTGCTGGGCAGAACCTATTTGTTCTTTAGTGCAGCATAAATGCTGGTAAATCTTTCATTTCTGAGGAGGAGGAAAAGACTCTGCAGTAATCTGGTAACTTCTTTTTAGTGTTGTTAATTCAGGAATGAGTTGGATTATTTTTTCGTCCTGAAAACTGAAAAAGTTTAGTTTTTGCCGACAGGAATTAACGTGCATGGGGACAAGTGAGTTTTATTGAGCTCAACAAAATTCTGAGTTGTGAGGAAAGGAATTTTCTACAACAAGAACAATTTCCTTAATGGGCATCATGGCTGTATTTTACTTTCAAGCATAGATTTTCTTTACTGATTGTCCTCACTGAAATATATCATTGCTGTCCATGAGAAACAGGTAGATCTCTCTTACCTATCCAGTGGCAACTGTTGTTTAAATGTGACATCATATAGGTATTGTTTGTAAATCTGTTTTTAAAAGTTTGAAGATGTAGCCCAGTTTAATCTGCAGTATTAGAGTAACATCAACAGCAATGCCTTATTTTTTCTCTTGAGGGCCTTGTTAAAAACAAAGACCTCTGCATGGGGTTTTATCATCACTATTTTTTAGTTCCAATGGCTATTTTCAAGATGCTGCCTTAGACCTATTGTTACACTTCTGAAGGGAATCATAAAGCTTTTCTGCAAGTAGGTCGGTTCCCTTACTGATCGGACTTGCCTTCTTAGCTGTGATTACTGCCAGTAATCACAACCAGGGAATGGGAAATTGTGTTGTCTCTTTAGGAAAGCGAACTTGGAAAGCAAATGAGGTCAGTTCAAGCTTGTAAGTTCTGTTGTTGTTCCCTCCAAATGTAATATTTAGTGAACTTCGGGTGAGAAATAAATTGACACCAATCAGTCGTAATTCAATTTTTATGCAATGGAAACAGACAAAGCAAAACCAAGCAATACATTCTTTCCTGTTATTGCCTCTGTAAAGCTAATATTTGATACATTTGGATAGTCTAATATTAGACTTTCAATTACTTCACATCTCTGGAAATAAAACTGATCATTTTTATATGTGCCTTCACCTAGTTATACTACTATAAATCTTCTGTGTGCAATTATTGCAAGCACAAGCATTTCCCAAAAGTTACTGAATTATGCACAAATGTAAGCAGATGTATTGCTA
This sequence comes from Piaya cayana, assembly GCA_013389865.1. Lineage (NCBI taxonomy): Eukaryota > Metazoa > Chordata > Aves > Cuculiformes > Coccyzidae > Piaya > Piaya cayana. Next base: position 11,835 of record WAAB01011294.1, read on the forward strand.
TTCATACAGTAAGTAAAATGGAGTAACTTAGCATAATCACATTAGGTAAAACTGCCAATAGACCATGTAATAAAGCGTGTTACTCTAGGGGCAAGTTTCTAATTTCAATTCTTCTGGCATAAATACAGTGATTTTTGTGGGATTTTGCAAGATTTCCATGCAACTCATTAGATTCAGGCTCTGACCTGTTTATTACAGCTTCTTGGAGTGCCCTGCCTTAGGTGTATTTGCTTTTATCTGTATTCCATGTATTCAGACTCTGTGTGTGGATACCTACCGTTTGTTGCATAGCAGGTTTGTTTTGCTTATTCAAACATATTTTTTCCCCTTGCTTGTTCCCAGTTTATTCTTTGCTTCAGTTTTTATCAATGGGAACCAATGACTTACGGAGCTTACCACTATCCGGGCTGGTCCATGGTGCTTGGATGGCTGATGCTGGCCTGCTCGGTTATCTGGATCCCAGTTATGTTTGTGATAAAAATGCACCTAGCTCCAGGAAAATTTATTGAGGTAATTCTGTCTATTTTTTTTGCCACTTAAAAATACGGTCACGGGAGACCGTCTGTTTTATTTTACATTGATTTTTGTGATATTGAATGCCTAATAGTGCTAAGATTACTTTCTGGTAAGCTAGTTATTGTGTTTCAAAAAGATGCTCAGTTGATTTAAAATGCAGACCTTCAATTCCCTGTTACTCAAAAAAGGGCTTCAAAATTGCTAAGGGATTGCTTTTGTAAGAACTAGAGAGAATTATGAATGTTGTAAGCCCCAGTATGGTGGTACTGAGACAAAGTTGTTCTAGCTCTGTTGGCCTTTTCGCAAAAGCAGCGTGTAAATGTAAATGAGCATCAACTGCTGATGCGTATCATGTCAGGGTGAGCCCAGCAGTTAGTGGTAGGAGATGTCGGTCAGGAGTCGCCTGTTTGCAGAGTATGAGATCGTTGGGTGCCTGAGTCATCCAGGATGCACTCCAGGAGACTGTGTCACTTGATGGAGTTCAGGAATAAGACATATGAAGAGACCTCATGCTCTACAGCTCAAACTACTCATTATAATACTTACCTGGCAATCTTTTCCTCCTGCGCTTCTTCATCTCTTTATTTTTCTTGAATAAACCGATCCTTTCTGGCACCTAAGCCTAAAAATAAGCCAGGTGGTGCTTTATTTTGATGCTGCTTTTTTTTTTTATTTTATTTTGCAAATTGGGTTTTGCTGCTTCCCACCACCACTCCAGAAACATGACAGTCCCCCTCTGCTCTCTATCTGGGTCCCAGCCCTGGCTGCTACCACCTCCACTCCCTAGCTGTTCTCATCCCACTGGCTCTTCAGTTCCTAGCAGAATGTGGTACAACAATGTCTTTCTCATGTCAATGTTTCATCCTTCATTGACTTCACCTTATCTTGTGAAGAAGTTCAATGCTCTTCTTTTTGGCCTTTGAGGCTTTCTCAGTTCTGCCCTCTCCTCACTGCATGCTGCTTGTCCTGCTTGTCCTTGGAATAAGAGAGAGGCATTTGCCTCCCCTTTTCATAGCCAGTTTTGCAGTTCAGCTCTTCTGCAAACCCCATTGGGGCTGTTATATTCCTCAAAAATGAAAAGGAGAGAGAACTGACTAAACCAGAAATATCTGTTTGGACTCTCAATATGTTGCAGTACACATGCCTAAGGGAAAAAGCCATGCTTTTCTGCTTCGCATAGAGCAAAGAAATTTAATATTAAGTGGTGGGACACCCTAGGGAGGGCATCGAAGTACATGGTTGGCACTAGGCAACAAAACCACTTGTCTAAAGGGCCATTCAGCCCCTGCGTAGAGCACATTGGAGTACACAGGTCAGGAGACAACCGCTCCAACTGGAAATGAGCTAATGTGAAACTGGACCTGTTCATCCTCTCATAAATTTCTCTCAATGAGACATAATGTTCTGCTTTGAATCTTCTGACTTACATGTGTAGTAGCGGCATATATATTGCCACACATTACTAGGGTGCTCTCCCTACTATCCTTCTAGTAGCGCATCCAAAGAAACACCGAGAAGTTGAACCTGTTTTGAAGGAGCTTTTGCTGAAGTTATTTCAGCCATAGCCTGGAATATCTTGAATACTGAGTCTGCCGCATAAATTTATTATGGTTGATCTGGGAGGTAAGAGTTGCAAACTGGCAATTAGGCAGAGATTAAAATAACTGATATAGAGGTCTGATTCACTTTATTAGGTAATAAACATATAATTATTCCCTTTTAAGTCATCAGAAATATGTTTTCTTTCCTTTTTATCTGTAAATGTGCCAATCAAATTAGATATTCAATAAAGAAATCAGCGGAAAGATGAGAAGATTTTTGTTGTTTGCCAGGTTAACCTTCTCTTCCTTTCTTTTTCCTGCAGCTAGAAGTGAAACATTTTGTTATCTCAAAATTAGAATCTTTGTTCATTCATAGCAATGTACTTTTTGGTCATTTGTATACTTTTGGGAAATATGCTAAACAGAAATCCAATTATTTTAATGCATTTACCCACTGCTTAGACCATTGGGCTAAGTAATTGTGCACATGTCCTTCAGTAAGTGAGCCTTGCAATCTGTAGCAGTGGTTCCGAGCTCCCTTCCTATGGTGTAGGGAAGAATGTATAATTAAAATCTGGGCACTTTGTCCTCTATTAATCTTTCAAACTTTATGCAAAACAAACACCGAGCAGTGGAGCATTGCAGGGCCGTCATCAATAATCTTAAATGAGCCTATCTTCGTTTCTTCTGCGTTGTAATTCTGCTCTGTAATTTCAAACGAGACTCTTTTTTTCTCTCCTCGGCACTGCAGCGACTCAAGTTGGTGTGTTCTCCACAGCCTGACTGGGGTCCGTTTTTGGCCAAGCACCGCGGTGAACGTTACATGAATATGATTGATCCACTGGGAACCTCTTCCCTGGGACTTAAACTGCCAGTGAAGGATATAGAACTGGGGACCCAATGCTAATAATTATTGCATGGGTGGCAATAATATTCATAGCCTTTTCTGATATGTTTTCTGGTTTGTTTCCCCTCCATCTCTTCTTTTCATTTCCGTAGCGCCTGAGAGTGGTTGCGTAGGAATGTAGGACTTACTGTTGCATGCTCTAGGGACGATCTAACTAGACCACTTCCAGGTGTATGTGATGCCCATGATGTGTTCTGTACCTGGTGAAATAGCAAAAGTATCTTGTGCAACAGGTGACATACCTGGGTTTGTCAGGCAGTGTAGGAATCAACAAAACACAATGGAAAATTCCTTTAAGGAGGTCATGTGCAGAATTTGAGCCGTCTCGTGCAACCATTGTTTTAGTGGGTAGCTGTGATGGGATTAGGATTTTGTTACCAGTGTAATCAAAGGGAAGTTCAGCCCTCAGATGGGGCAGACGTGAGCAAGGAAGGAGTTCTCCTGTTGTCCTGGTATAAATCCAGCATAAGGCTCTTGCAGTAAGCGAGGTCACTTTTTCTACACTGACAGCAGACCTTGACTGGTTTTGTCTGTGCACTGCTTTTATGATTTATACTAACTTTGAGGAGTTGTTATCGAAACAAGCAGAGACCCTTTAAATAGCATGCCAGGAAGCAATATGTAGGATCAGAACACGAGAATCCATTTTATCTTTTCAAATAGAAAAATAAAAGCAAAATTTAAAAATTAATCATTTGAGACTGAGACTAAACTGCTTTTGAGTCTAGAAGTGTTTTGGAAATGGTGCCAAACTGAGGTGTATGGGCATCACTCTTTCAGGTATTGTTATATGTTTCTTTTAATAATTTCATCTGTTGTTTCAATTAAAAATTCCTCAGTTATGCAAAGTGTCTGAAACCCTGCAGCACACTAAGTCCTAATGTGGTTTTACTCGCTCCAATACTCTGAACATAGTTTTCCTTGTTTCTCTGCTTTTGTTTACAGTATCTCCTCAAGAAGCCATCATATAATTTGTGCCTAACTTTGTATTCTTACAGTGGTAAGTGTAGTCTAGTTACCACCTGATAACAGTTATTAGAAGTTAGATGTGCTGTTCCACTTTGTGACTTCTCATTCATTCTCCTATAAGCATCTTTATATAATGCCTAGATGATGTATTCTTCTCTTTCAACTGATGGGGAAACAGAACCCTACTTGTCTATATATTATATATATAGCACGTAAATTCTTCAAAACAGTATTCTCTCTGAAATGTACATAGGGTGTTCGGGGTTTTTTTTTAATGGCATTTAAAATCTTTTCATTGCAGAAAAATAAACAAACCCCCACAATTAGCCACTGTAGTCAACCACATGGATGCAACGTTAGGTGTACAAAATATGAGGGTTGTGGGGAGAGGACAATTCAGTAGGTGGCTGTTGGAACACTGCATAGTGATAGGAGGTTCTAAATCATTACATTTTAGTAATCAGATATAAATGGTGATATAAATGCTAGACTTAAATAGTTTTGTTACCTATCGGGCAAAGTAAAGATAGAGATTTTAAGAGTACATTTATTTACCTGAATAGAGAATTAGCCCAATTTATTGTAAATGCACTAGAATGAGGGAGAAAAATATATCCTAAATAATTGGCAAAACCGTAACCTTTACTATCTTGTTATATCCTATACATACAGATATGATATTTTTTAACAGTGATCAGTGTTCATGTAGTGTGTACTAGTGATGTTTTATGTCCCTATAAATATCTTAACAATCAGTGTAGAGATGGTGAGCTTAGAGTAGTTTAGCCGTTTTTCTCCCTCCCCACACACACTATCGTAGTAGCCAGTAAATGTTCTTTCCTTTCAGGGGACTGTTTCTGTCCTGCTCTTTTGTCTGTCTGTCTTCATATTACAGGGTCTCAGGTAAATCTTCAGTTAATGTGTGTCTGTAGATTAGTAGATGTGTTGTTTCATGCTGTTGAAGAAAAAAAACAAAGACTAAACAATGACGTAACATTTCCACAATTGTTAAGTTTTTTTTCTCTCTGTGTGTGTATATATATATGTATATTAAATATATTAATCATTTTGCTGAACTTCCTCTTTCATGGGGCAATTAGTGTTGCCAATTCTAGGCACTGCTGGAGACCTTTAATCCTCATGTATGACAAGTGAAGCACCATCAGGGGTTGTCACTGAGAGAAGCAAGGGCAGATTTGTTGTGCTGGCCTCAAATATCACTCCATGGGCTCTGCCAGTTCCCGTATTGCATGGTAGCAAGATAGGACCCTTTTGTGAGCTTCTCTGCCTTAAAGCTGGACCTCCTTGTTTCAGCTTTGCTTGCTATTTTGATCGGGGGTAGCTATTCTTACTTCTGGCTTTTATTTTTCTGGCAGAGGTAGGCTTGAGAAGCCACACTCTGGTGTAATGAGGGTCCACAAAGACGATGAGCTGGGAAGTTGGCCCCCATGCCTATATGGGGCTGAGGGGCATTCTCAGAAAGAAAAGAACCTAAGCCAGTACATTTATTGGGAATTAGGTGTTACTGTCAGGATGAATAGCTTTAGGCCTCTCTTTACTAATATTACCTAGCATCTTGATTTGATTTTTGGAGTCCAGGCCATTATCTTTTAATTACTATTGTAATAAAAAAAAATGTATCCATAAGTTTGTTCTGTTCCTGTTTTAAAGAAGAAAATGCACTCAAATCGCTTTACAGTTCTGAATCCTTTCACTTACTGATTTGTCTCAGGACATGCATTGGAATAATTGCAATAAAATTACCTCAGTGCAAGGATGTCAGCTACTGTCTACCTTAAATATAAAAGATATAATTTGAAGGAATACTGCTAGACTATGATATCTTTCCTTTGGCTTGGATGTACATGAAAAATTGAATCGCGTTCCATGATTTATGTAATTAATCTGCTTGCTTTTAATTTAGATGTTGTTCCTGTGCCTGCTAAGTCATTAGGACAGCATTAGGCTTGACTTTGAAACTCTGAAAACAGATGAGTGTGATTTTGTTCTAGCTGATTTTTGTCTTCAGCTCTGACCTCCGTTGCTAGGCTTGCAAAAACATGAGGAGAGGAGGGAGAAATGAATAAAAAGAATCACAGAATGTATGAAGTTTTCACTGTATGTTAGAAGCAGATTTTTTCTTCCAGATTAGGTTTTTTTAAAAAGTATTTTACTGGCCAAACCTGAATGTTGAGATTAAAGTAACCAGCAGTGTCTTCTTTAAATGAGAAGTAACTTTGAAGTTTTGGAATGCACTTCATATACCATGTTCTAGGAAAGTTTGCATGTTCTTTGATAATTTTCTAAAAATAAATTTAGTAACTAATTAAATACCAATAAAGATCTTTAAATGAAAAATGGAGGGGAAAAAGCCATATTAGTAAAAATGTGATGTATGTACTTGCAGGTCTATCACATGAGTAAAAAAAAAATGTTCAAATTTGATGGAATTATTTAGGTTGCATATTTTTTCTTTGAAGTGAAATTGAATTTCTGGTTGAGCTGAGATGCATTGTTGTATGCATTAAAGATTATGCCTGATGCAAATGCTTGCCATCTTCAAATTCTTTGGGGCCTTTCTGGTGTTTTTAATATGCAAAGTTCAAAACCTGTGTTTCAGATAGACATGGCAGCACTTTGTTTCCAAAAGAAGGGTTTAACAAAATGATCTTTAATTGAGAAAGACTTGGATTGTCTTAATATGATCTCTCAATTGGGTCAAAGTAGTCTTTTGATTCGGTTCTGCTCCACTGACCACGTTAGATGTGCCTCAGCGCTGAAGATCATTGCTTCTGATCCACTGCGTGGCTGTCTCTTACAGTGAAGTTCCAACACCTGATTTCTTTTAAATACCTTTGGTCTTTTTGACTTTATGTATAATTGTATGGATAATATGATTTATTGTCGCCTGTGATGAAGCAGTTACTTACTTCTGGCAGACATTGGTTTCTTTTGGTTTCTTATTCTGCAGCTCCGCTTTTTCTTGCAATCAAAGAAAGACGTGTAGGGATTGTGGGTTGCAGAGCTTCAGTAAGTGGCATCCCAGCAAGTGTGTCTCCCTTTTGCAAGTAACGCTATTGTATGAGACACTTGTTTCATAGTTTGTAATTAAACGGTGTGCATAGATGATATATGTAAAATGGTTAAAGTCTGGTATTCCTGAGGGACTCAGGTGGATGACTTGAGGGGGGAGGGTGGGGGTGTTTGGGGTTTCTGCCATTGTCACCTTCGGGCAGCCTATGGCCAAAGAGAGAAGGTTTTCCTGATGGGTTTAGCTTAATGCGAGAACCAGGCTGGACCGTATTGCTTGCAATATTATTATTTGCCCATTATATTTTAAATACATCTTCAGGTAACCATTTGCCTTATAGCTATCTTCCATTGTTGGGAAAATTATTGATCGACTAAAACATGTTGTTATCTGTCATTTATATTATGCAGTATTACCTTGTAAGGTAGATGCTTAGCTGGTATAAATTATCACAACTTTCTTTGGAGCTGTGACAATTTACACCAGCTGAGAATTTGCGCCCTGTGTCCTATGGCACTTTATTACGGACCCATCGCTGATGGGTTAAATCTTAATTACTTGCGTAATGTCATATATAAATATATATATATATTTACAGGCATTCTATGGGGTACTGCTGCCTATGGATAAAGATTTGTACCCTAACCAGGTCATTACTATTTTTTCCATTAGCTATATGTGGAGAACGATATATTATGTTACAAAGGATGCATCATATATATCTCGTAGTACATATTATAATGCTCTATGTTATTAATTTAAGAAATCATTATTCTTGAGGCCCTACCTCAAATTTTGTATTTATGTGTACAAATGCAATTTACTGTACTATATATTTGCCTATTATATTTGGATGTGATAAATTAAAATTATTCAATAATGTATTGGCTCTAAAGACTCTAAATAAATAAATGTCCAGTGTTTAAAACAGAAAATACGTTGATATTTTTCTGTTGAATGAAATGTCTCTTTTTCTACTGCCTCCTTCTGCACCCAATACACACCACAAACATCATTCTTACTTAACACACAGCCTTAAGGTATCTGCAGAATTGATCTATTTGATTGTTAGAAACCTTGAGCAGCAACTGGAAACAGCCCTCTTGGGAAATTGAGATATTGTGCAGCTGCAGAAATGAGTATCAATTAAATGGTTGGATTCTTAACTATTTGAGTGCTCTGTAGCTTGTGGAATAATTGATTGCTTACCAGAGGACCAGCTGAATTTGCTTAAATCCTTATCCTATCAGTGCAACCATCCCAAAGGTTGTTGAATTCTTAAAAACAAGAGATTCACATTACCAGGAGGTGCAAATGAGAGATATAAGGGAGGAGTATGTGAAGAAGGAAAGTGGATGGATGCTGTTCCAGATGTCATTGTATCTTCGGTTAAAACTAAAATCCTGTGGTGGGGTAAGGGTAATGCAAGCTGTGAGTGTGCCACAATGCCAATGTAGAAAGTAGGTTCTTCCCTTCCCAGTAGCCTGCTGTGGAAGTTACACCGATGGAACTTGCAGCGCTGTTGGCAGAAGAGAGCTTTTAACAAGCTTTCACCAAATTTCAGTAGCTGAAGTACAATGTGACATCAAATACGGTAACATATGAGATAGTACCATGGTGCAAGGAGTGGGACAGGGATTCCAGGCAAGGGCATAATCCTGAAAACAGCTCAATAAGTATGTGGGCAGATTGTTTTGGCATTTCTGGTAATCGGTTCCCCGTGTTAAGAGGTGCTTTGTTCTGCCTGCAAACTTGCATTTCTCTGAGATGTGCATGTGCGGATGAAGGAGATGGTGGGACCCAAGAATGGAAGGCCACAGTAATTCTTTGCACATATAAAGCAGATTTTGTCTTCAGAAGTCTGAAGTTGCCAGAGAGCATCACAAGAGTCCTGAAAGACAGGTGTCATTAGTCCCCTTTTCAAGAAGAAAAACTGTGGCGCATGGAATTTGTTGAATCTCCAGAGTCAACCAATGTGAGTCAATGATAGAACGCATTGATTTTGGAGTAAGACAGTCCTTTACTGTCACCATTAGGCATTACTGCTTTAAATCATTAAACTCATGGGAACAGTTATATATCCCTGTCCTTTTAACTTGGTTGCAAGGATTCACCCAGGCCATGCTTTAAGTCAATATATGTTACTTAATTGACTAGAAGACAGTCACATCTTCTGTTGCAGTAGTAATACATGTGTTTAGCTTTAAATGATTTTACTCTTTCAGACACTGAAATTCCTGTGGTCAGGGTGTGGTCTGAAAGGCACAGTTTCTATCAGCCCAATAGATTAATCAGTTTTAAAATTTAATTCAGACTTAGCAGTCCTCAAACATTAGCTAGCTATGCATTTTGGGGTAAAAAAAAAAAAGCAGCAGGTTTTGCTCCATGGCTGAGTACAGAAGTAGACAATTGATTTCTCTTTGTAAAACCTCCATCTGGAGCATTTCTTCTTAATGCAGTTATAAACCTCAACGTGGACACTTTCAGCCTCATATCATATAGTACTTTACAACCCTATATCAGTTGGTAGGGTGGCTATGGCATCCAGTATCCCCCTCTCCCTGTGCAGTTACCCGTTTTCTCCGTTTATATGTGCTACTTTTAATTCTTGCCCTCTACTGGCTGCAAAGAGAACTTTGTCCATATGGATTGCAAGTATCCCTTCGGAGCCAGGCTTTCCAGGGATGCGAGGCTTATTTCTTCATCGAGAAGATGCTCTATCCCATGAGCTGTAAGGTAGGTGGTTTATTTTTCAGGTTGAAACACTGTTGTTTTCCAGAGTTTGCAATTCAGCAAACTGAGAACACACACTCAGCTACGCTTAAAGTAATGCTTAGCACTTTTAATTGCATTTCATCCAAGGAATGCAAACTACCTTACAACTGTGTGGAGGTACTGGGGCTAGTCAAAAGTACTTTGTCAAACGACAAAATGCCAGAAGCTTTGTGCCTGACAGGACTAACAGTTTAATGCCGTGCAGTTAGCAACATCACAATAATTTAGGTCAAAGGCATGAAGCATTCAATGTCCAACTGAGAGTGCAAGAACAATCTTTCACAGGAAAACCATCCGAGCTGAAATCCAGCTAGCTTGCCAGGACTAGCGTTTTACTCTTGCAAATGTACCATCAGATTTTATTTTTCTTATATTGCTAAGAATGTTCAGGAACACAATTTTAATTCTTATCTGAAAGTCATGCCTTTCAGCTATTTATACTTCCAACAAGGTCATATCAGATTATCAGACTTTTTGGTGATAAAGGAAGACAATTTGTTGCCATTAGAGGAGGTGTAAGAATAGTGTTGGCTGGAAGAATGTGTTGTGTTTGGGTTTTTTTTTTTTAGTCCATTCATTGGTCCCATCCTATTCTGATAGGAACAGTTGAAAATGCTTGTAAGATTGCTAATGCTCTCCCGATGTGTGATAAGTTGGGAATTGAGCTGGAGTACGGGAGGAATCCTGTTTGTGGGAACAGCTCCATTCAGAGCACTTCCAGCCAAATTAGTTGTGTTACTTTTTGCAGTACCTGTGGGTTCCCTGCAGAACAAGTCAGGAATGAGTAGGACAGTCTTCATCCATGAGATTGTTCAGGATGTGTTTGAAGCTGTGCTTCAGAGCCAATAACTCCATGCAAATTTTTGTATGTACCTACAGTAGTTTTTTGAAATAGCGTTTAATCCAGATTTAGGTTAAATCAGTAACAAATTTGCTTAAGAATCTATCTATGACCAATTCTAAACTCTACACCCACTAAAGACCTGCATCAAGTGGAAAATGGAAAACATAAGCTGAATTAGATTCAATTTTGTGAGTAGATACCTAGACCCTGGTTTTACCACTTAGATAAACACAAACATAGCTAAGGTAACATGAATATGAATTAGATTTATAGACCTCTTACATAGAAAGAAACCTCTTAAATCACAGACTAGATACTATGCAGAGAGATTATGTTATCAAGGTGGAATAGAAGGGTGTGTCTTCACCTGCTGATGTGCCATTGCCTCTTGTTGCCATGGATATATAGCATATAAATACACCCACCTACTTGTGTACTGTCTATCTATTTCTCTTCATGGGCAAGAGTGGTGCTAGTAACAGGGCACCCTAAACAGAAGCAAGGAGATACAGAGTTATATTTAAGTAAAAGCTCTTTTGATACACTGGGAATAAATTACTGGAATGCTTTTAGACTGACCAACCCAGAGATTTTGCAGAGCGTGTAACCTTACTTGCAGTCAGGAACAGCTGTTTTCAGAGATCTTACTAATGAAGTAATTAAGCAACCAAGTTGTACTTTTTGCTCTTGCTAATGTAAAGGTACGTGAATGCAATTGCCCCCTAAGACAGGCAAGTTGGTGGTGGTGGGTTTGTTTTTTTTTTTTTGTGTCATCCTAACGTTAGCCAAGCGCACAGTTTATTATTTTACAATTAAGATGGCTGGAATTTGCATTGTGCTGATCCAAGCCACAATGTGATGAGGGGAGGCAGCAGAGAGGAGGATCCTCTGGCTTCACAGCTGAAATGGTTTGGTTTGAACTGTTGCAAAGCTAGATCAGCTGGAAATCTTGCTCTGCTTCTGTTCAGTGGGAACTTAATCTGTGGGTATAATCTCAAATTTAAATCAGGTGTTCTGTGGAGGAGAGTCATTGCACAATGAATGCACGTGGTCATCTTTTCCTTGACAAGGACGGAGGCAAGAGGGAATGAATATTTGAAGATGGGTTTTAAGGCAGCCATCAGAGCAGATCCTGAAATGACTCATGAATATCCTTAAACACTTTACCTCCATCTTACACTTTAGAAGCAGGGAAGGAGCAATTAAGTGAGTTGAGCAAGGACAGGAACAGTACGGATTTCCGTATTACACCTCAGAACTTCTTTTTTGTTTATTCATACCAGGCATAAATTATTACTAAGGCTAAATAGTTCATAAGGGCTTATTCTGACTGTATTTACACCGAGGGTGAGGAGGAGGCGGTGCCGGTGCCTGCCGTCCTGGGGTTGTGGGGACCTCTTGGCCCTGGGGAATTCATCCTTTTGGGGAAAAAGGGCTGGGTTGTGGGGGCGGCCGGGGGTGGGATGATGCATCCTAGGGGTCCTGGGGGGGACGTGTCCTGAGGATGTTGGGAGCATGTATTCTAGGGGTCCTGGGGGGATACATACTGAGGATGTTTGGAAGGATGCATCCCGGGGATTCTGGGGGGATGTGTCCTGAGGATGTCGGGGGGATGCATCCGAGGGGTCCTGTGTCCTGAGGATGTTGAGGGGATGCATCCTAGAGGTCCTGAGGATGTTGGGGGGATGCATCCTACGGGTCCTGGGGGAATGTGTGCTGAGGATGTTGGGGGGATGCGTCCTGAGGGNGCGCCTGGGCAGCGGGCGGAGCCGCCTGTGCCGGAGCCGCTCCGCGAGTCGGAGGCTGCGCTCCAGCTCCGCCGGGCTCGGCGCGGCTCCGCGGCAGCTGCCGGGAGCGAGGGAGGGAGAGAGGCAGGAGGGCGACGCCGCCCGCGCCGAGCCGATGGGTCTCCTCCTGCTCCTCTGGGCGTGTGCGGCCACCGCCGGGGCAGGTGAGGAGCCGGGGTCCCTGCGCAGAGGGGTGAGGGCTGGGGGCACCGCCCGGGGTGCGCTGGCAGAGGGTGGAAACTTTGCGGGGAGGCGGCGCTGCGCGGCTGAGCATCCCTCGCTGCGCGGCTGAGCGTCCCCCCCTCGCTGCGCGGAGAGGGCGCGGGTCTCCGCGGGGCGCAGCCCGGTGTGTCCCTAACCGGGAGCTCCGCGGCGCGGAGGAGAGGAGCCAAAGTTTTTCCGAAAGCCGCGTGAGCGCTGCGCTCCGCGGATACTCCGCTCCCGACCTTGCGGGGCGCAGGGATGCGGGCAGGGAGAGGGGTCCAACCGGGTGATGGGGAGAAGCCGCGTTACAGGCGGGCTGCTAGCTCGTTATTCCTGCTGATGCTGTGCCCGCTACGTTATTCCTACGGTGGNCCTGAGGGTGTTGGGATGATGCGTCCCGGGGGGAATCCATCCTGAGGATGGTGGAGGGATGCATCCTAGAGGTTCTGGGGGATGCATTCCTGGGGGGATACATCCTAGG
>WAAB01011294.1:25179-42540 GCA_013389865.1 Piaya cayana
AGCGTCCCCCCCTCGCTGCGCGGAGAGGGCGCGGGTCTCCGCGGGGCGCAGCCCGGTGTGTCCCTAACCGGGAGCTCCGCGGCGCGGAGGAGAGGAGCCAAAGTTTTTCCGAAAGCCGCGTGAGCGCTGCGCTCCGCGGATACTCCGCTCCCGACCTTGCGGGGCGCAGGGATGCGGGCAGGGAGAGGGGTCCAACCGGGTGATGGGGAGAAGCCGCGTTACAGGCGGGCTGCTAGCTCGTTATTCCTGCTGATGCTGTGCCCGCTACGTTATTCCTACGGTGGCGCGACCCAAGTATCGTTCCTCGTGGAGAGAGGCTTTGTTCTCTTTCCCCCTGCCCCGGGTACAGCTCCTTCCCCGCTGGAGCAAGATGATGCTTGTGTCTCTTCTCAAGGAAATTGTTGCCCACCCGGTTATCAGAAGTACAAACCGCTATTTTGAAGTGCTAATTGCTCATATAGTAATTATTCCCTCGTCAAAATCTACATAAAAATAGTTGGAAGAGCATACCGCTTGTCCTTTCTGTTGTGGTGGTACCACCAGTAGTGCACGCAGGTGTTTTAAATGGTCGGTAGGATCCGAAACTCCACTACTTGGAATCGCCAAGCCAACTGAAAAGTTCTTTGTGTGCAACAATTGCTGCTGAAGCTGTGAGAGGAAAGAGAAAAATGCCTCTCCTAGAGCTTACTCTTTACCGCTTTGAATGGCTGCGCGTGAGCTTGTGGAAATGACTTGGTTGCATGGAGTGTACTTGAACTTGAAGTTTTTCTGTACCCAAATAGCACGGCACACAGGTCGACGAAATTATAAATGTGCTGCATACGTTGCATGGCTGCACATTAGGTAGGTGGAGTGTGGTGTGACTGCTGGTGCTTGGGTGTCGGTTATAAAGGTGCAAGTAGAGAAAACAAGCTGTCAGAGCTGTAAGGCAGAATTAATTTCTTTTAGGGATTTCCTAGTGACATCATTCATAATTATATAGCTTAATCCTCTAATTGACTGTAGTGCCTTCAGTTCACATTGGGTCAAATCCACCAAGCCCCGTGATGATTTTTATTCCCACCCACCTGCCTGAATCATTTGGAGTTTTGCTTGTGTAAGCCCCTGATTTAAGGGAAATGGCCCAATTACTTCAAATAGGAAGCAAAATCAACATCAGTCAGGATCGGGCCCAAGCTTTGCACAGCTCTCCAGTGGCAGCAGGCAAGTTGATGGTTAATTTTTACTTTCAGAAAGAAAAGGTATTTTCAGCTTCTTGTTCCACTGAAGAGAGGCAGCTTAAAATATGAGATGCAAGTGCGTTTGATATGCCTGTGGTATCTTTCTGATAGACTGTGGGAGACCACGGGGGAAAAGGAGGCTTGGTTATCATACTGAAGCTGCTGATTTGTTGTTTATTAATTATTAACTAGGCTTTTGAGTGCCTGCTGCAGTTTGAAGAGCAAGCACAAGAAAATGACTAGGTGTTTAAAGCAGTGTAGGCTCTTGCTAAATAGTCGCAGTGACATTAGAAATAGGCTCTGGTTTCGAAAGCATTATAAAAGCTGGAAGGGGGCACACTGAAGTTGTCACATATGATCCTTCACTGGCATAAATCGAAGCCTGTGGAGCTACAGTGATCTATACTTGTTGAGCCTCGGGTATTCAGGCCGGAATAAACAGCTTTAATAGAGCAGTGGAGCTACTGTGATTTATGGGAGTGCCTATACTTGCTAGATGTGGTTTCTGTCCTCACTCTGTTGATATCTGTGGCAGAGCTTTCACTGACTTTAATGGGGTCAAGATTTGTCTTACTGGACATAGTTCGTCCTTTCCATTCAGCAAGTTATAGTCCCTGCTCAACCCCCCTTCATATTAGAAGGATTTTGCAGATCTGAATAGATCTCATCCCTTTCAAATGAGGAATGACATACTCCATTCTTGACAGGGAGAGCTGAAGCTATCTTTCCCGATAGATAAGTTCACACAGTTTACAGTGTGCTGCTTTCCTTCTGAATGAAAACCTTGGAAGAAATAGTCCTATTTTTCCTCTAAAACAATCTTTGCTTTTTTTTTTTTTAAAAAATTTCAGAAAGGCAGGTCCCTCTATTTACATCCATGTGTCTGGAGTTTGTAGATTGCAGCCCTTGCCCTGGAAGAATTGCTGTAGGCTGGGAATCAATAGGTAGATGAGTTCTCTCCTGTTGATCAGGTGATCTGTGAGTGTGCACAGCATCAGTTTTAATACTTGAGTAAAGGAAAGAAGAAAGTGCTGTGGTACGGATGATTTATGAGTAGAATATGTAACTTCTTGTTCGTTCTGTACACCTCAGTAATTTCTTAGAGCCTTTCAAAGAATCAAGCTAGAATATTTGCTGCTTAACTGATCCAGAAGCACAGTCCTGGAATAACAAATGAATCAATTTAGACCTGAACGTGAAGTCCACTCAGTGGAAATCGATCTGGATGTGCTTTACAGGTCACGTCCTTGCTCCATGGAAGTCAGTGGGACTTTTACCATTGACTTTAGCTGTGGTAGCATTTCATTCTTGGAGCTTGTTCCTGTTACTAATGACATTAGTGAAAAATTTCATTGTGGATCCCACACAGATATTTGACCTATATCTCAGGCACAGATCTCATGCCACGTTAACTGCTGTGTTGAGAGAGGCACTGTGATCAGGCTGTCCTCTTCCCTCCCCTAGAAAAAGCAGATATGTTGAATAAACTTTGTATGCCATAACCTTCCAGTTGCCCTGAAGTTTTGAACACTGCGACTTCAAACTGCTTGAGTGTGTGTCTTTTCTGTCAATCCCATCAGGTCCCTGTTAGTTCAAGAAGTGCCCAGTCTTTTCCTGGCCCTAAGCCATTTCTGAATCTTAGATTTAGATTCGTGCTTCTCCAGTAGGTGCTCCTGCAGAGCAGAAGGTGCTGCTACTGGTTCAGGTGAATGAACGTCTGCTGTGTGAAGGGAGGCTTTGGCACGCTTCGCAGCCACCGGCTGTGCTGAAATATGGACGTGTGCTTCCAAACAGTTTTGTGAGTCACCCGGGGCTCTTGGATTACAGGGTGGCATCCTTTGCCCGGCTACCATATCTCCCGCAAGGTCATTTTGTGCAGTCAGGAAATAGATCATGTTTAGACTGAGCCACGGAGCTTGATCTGTTTGTTGCAGCTAGGTATGAAAAGTGAGAGGAATTTTCAGTCCTCACGTCTCCCTGGAAATCCTGTAGCCAATAGATGAATGCTGAAAATCTCTTTCATCTTTTTGCATAGGTGGTTATGCACTTATTTATTTATTACTTTTTAGCCTTATGAAAATACTGGATTACCGTATCAATTTTTAGAATGTTTTAACTTGTGTGTAGTAAAATTTGTGGAAAGGAAATAGGTTAGTTGAAAGAATTGGAAAAGAATGTTTTCTGTTTCCTGCAGTAGAGTTACTGTCTTATAAGTAATTATTGTATACAGTGTGTGTATATGAGTGTGAAAGTACTAGAAATGTCTGCACTAGATTTTTTTCTCCATTCTTTTCATTACCTGATTTGGAATAAAAATTGATCTAACTCTGTGTTTCTCTCTGTGCTTCCAACAGCTGTAGGATTTGGAATGGATCCTGACTTACAAATTGATATCATCACAGAACTGGACCTTGTGAATACAACCCTTGGGGTAACACAAGTGTCAGGATTACACAATGCCAGCAAAGCGTTTTTATTTCAAGGTAAGGCAAACAGCCTCAGTTCTCTTATCTCACTTCTGCGTGCATGGGCTCATAAGAGGCTTGATGCCTAGTTGATCCCTTGTAATGGTGGTCTTGCTTAACTGTTGCTTTACGTTGCTTTTATTTTTTGGAAATAACCTTTGTTACTTTCCTGAAATAAACATGGCATCTTCGGTTTTGGTGTGCTGACAGGTAGCTGAGGCTAGAGATCTTTAGAGGAGTATTTTTGGGTTGGTTTTTGACACTCCTGGGTATTTTTTTTTGAACTAAATGTGTCAAAGTGGTTCCAAGGCATGGATTCCATTGTATTCTTGTGTACTTTCTCTCTGTGACTGTACGCATGCAGACACACGCACAGCTGAAGCTATGTAACTAGGAGAAAGTGTTTAATATGTTGATGCTGCTTAGTAACATGCAGCAAGTCTTTAATCAGCTTAGTGAAAACTGTTAAAGTGAGAAAATTAACAGTATTGCATTTAACAGTATTGCATTTAACTGTCTGAGCTGAGTAACAGGTACAGGAGGAGTCACTTTGAATTGTGAGGGTGGTTTTTTAATTCAATATTCTAAGGTGTTGCTTGTGTGGTGTTCTAAAATGGTGTTGGTTTGGGTGTTTTGTATTATTATTGTTTTAGTGAGTGAAGTTCTGGATGAATGAACTGGTTTTAGAATGGACTTGAATAAGGTCCGGATTAATAGACAACATCCCATGGGGTGGAAGCACCGAGCTGCTACAATATGCTTATTGGGTCACAAAGGCATTTATATCAGCTGAGATTAACATGCACATTAAAGCACAGTTAGGGACTTTTTTATTGTTGAGGCTTTCTATGTTTTTTCTTTACTGTGCTTTTAGTCAGTGTTGAAGTGTGCATGTCAGTGTCTTTTTGATATCCGTCCTCTCTAACTGTTTTTAGAAGCGATGAACTGTGATCTCATTTAGCTTTAGTTCAGGATCTGCAATAAACTGACTTTATTGTGAGTAATAGCAGAAGCAGGTCTATAATCTTAGTTCATTTTTCACCTGGCCAAGGCCAGTTTAGGACCCACAGCAGAGATCTTCTAGAGATCTTCTCAGGATTGTTGGTCATATTTTCAGTCTTTTTATGATATAGTGAGTAGAATAATTTTCACCAATACTCAAATTAGTGCCCAAAAGAAGGGCATTAAGTCACTCATTTAAATATATCTACGGGCATTCCTCTGAGGACTGCAATAGCCTAACTGATGTAAAATATTTTATTATTTCCAATCGCTGTTCCATGCTAATCACAGCCATGCTGATGAACTATCATAGTGAGTTTTCACAGACAGGTGGTCAGAGCTGCAGGGAAGAAGACTGAGATGTGTTTTTCAGGACATCGATTAAAACCATTGGTACTGAAAGCAGCTTTGAAAGGCTAATGGTGAAGTTGTTATAGATACTCAGTTATTTCAGCCTTGGAGGCCCCCACCTGTAGTTTACAAACTTAGAGAAGACAAGTGTAAAAAGGTAGAGCTCATAAAATTAATGTGAGCAGATAAACTTGATATTCATGGGAAGTAATGAACAGAAAATTCACTGTACAAACTGAATAAACAATTCCAAGTCTATAGTTAGGTAAATAAAGCTTTCTCAGTTCCCACAGCAGAAATTCTTCTTGCTAATGCATGCAGGAATAGCCTTGTGCTTGGATATCGCCTCTAATATAAAACTGCTTGGAAGATAGCTCAGGAAAATTATTCTCTTCAATTAAGCTTATCAGCCCTTGGGCTGGGAGAAGACTGAAGATCTTTAGTCTGTTACTCCATCCTGAGAGAGGTCTGCAAGGGTCTTTTACTGCTGCTGTCAGACGAGATGAAGTCTGAGGCTGCTCCGTTGGCTTCTTCCCTTCTTGTTCGTATCTGTTATTTGGTAAATGTCAGCAGCTGTATGAATTCCCTTTTACTAACAGAGGTGACTTACTTTACAACTACAGTTTGGCTGTCTTCCAGGTCCTTTGGCTGAAACCGGGGGATACTTAATTTTGATTTTTATCTTGCTATAAGATATAGAACTCGGGGCAATGTATGGGCAACTATTATATCTAATTTTGAAGTAATACTTTTCCCCATAGAGATTCACAAAAACCTGACACCACCAGGGGAGAGAAAAGACTGAAAGTTAGTGCTTAGTTTCAAAATTGCTGTATCCTCTTGGACCAGCTGTTCCAGTCTCTGAGATGTGGTCCTTTCAGCAAAGCTTTGCTTTGATGAGTTCTTACCATATGTGAGTAGTTAGTGCCTGCTGTGCCTTGCGGTGCCACGCTGCTCCAGTGTTGCTGCTGGGGCTCTGGGCAGGGGACGACCTCACCTGGCAGGCTGATTATTGAACATGGGTTCACATTAGAGCGTCTCTTCGCTCGTGCACTTTCACCGCTGAGGATTTCCTAGTTTAGGAAATGAGAAGAAAAGTTTGTATGTTCCGTGGCGTGAGGTTTTCACAGGGGCAGTTTCACCTGCTGCCTTTGGCAGTGTCCTTACAGCAGTGTAACATGGCTCTGAGCTTACACAAAGGTTCCCTGTGGATCATTTTCTGTCTTGTAAGATGTATCTCCTAAAATGGCTTATTAGAGCTGTTCAAACTGAGAGTGTTCCTTTGTGTATCCCTGGAAGTCTGCATCTTTGAGGCAGAGAAATGGTAATTCTTCCCCAGCCCAGACAGTTGCGTGTACTGCAGCAGTGAAAATATGGATTGTTTTCCTAAGCAATATTCTTTTTCTGTGAATTCAACTCTTTGAAACGGAAAGGTTTATAAGTTTTGGTCATTCTTTCAGTTGCATTTAGAGGCAAAAAGAAGAAATGAAGAGGGTGATGGGAGGCCACGCACAAAAGAAAGAGAAACTATTATTTTTTTAAATAGAGTTTTAAGCAGTAATATTAACTGTCTTACAGTGACATACTATTTGTTATGTAGTTTCTGGGGTGTGGTGTCATGATTTGTTTTATCATAGAGAAAATGTATAAGGGCTCCTTTCCCTGGAGAATTAGTAATTTCGGTCCGAGGTAACATCAGTGAAGTTGGAGTATTCTGATTTTATAATGTTGGTGGTAACAGCTGAAACAGATTTCTGTGTGAAGCAGCTTTACAGGCAAAGAAACAAATTCAGCTCTGTTGCAAATTGTGTGACAGCATGATAGAACCAAACTGGCAATTGAGAGATGTGGGTTGCCTTTGGGCAAGCAAATCTGTTCCTAATTCAGAAAAGCATAGAAACCTATAATTAAGTATAGTCATCTGAGCGGTCCTGTTGGGCATGGACTTTGATTATTAGAGTATTTCAGCAGGATTTTTGATTGATCAGTTCTATTATTTCTGTGTTTGAGTCCCATTCTCTGTGAAATGGGGGTTAGGGAATCTGGAAAGTAGTGTAGGTGCTGACAGTGTGAGTTACTTGAAATGTAGATCTAACTCTTTCCAATTCTGCAAACAATATAACTCTTAGCGTCTAACACTATGGTGTCTTGATTATTTATCTTTTATTTATTTATGCAAACAAGAGTGTGGGAAAAATTCTTTGTGTCCTGTTTGGTTGCTCTAGCATGAAGGGACAAAGGACAGCAAGTGGAGACTCTTGACTAGAGTGATTTTGGGGTACAAGGTGCCCAAGATCCTGGTGTCTGGCCCTACATCTCCTCACCTCTAACCAGAAGTCCAAAGAATTCAAGGAATCGCTTCTGGGGGTGAGTGGGGAATCTGCCTCAGAGAAATGTATTGAATATATTAATCACCTACCTAATGTATTGCAGTAATATCTCAGAAACACGGGGTAAAAGACATTTGTAAATAGTATATTACAAACATTACAAAGTGGATACTGAGATTCCTTCAACAGGATTGTAGTATAAGTTCTAGTACATTAAGAAACATTGAGCTGTGCTTCACTAAGTGCAGCTCAGTCCTGTTCTGTATTTCAGATAGCTGGGAAGCAAGACTTGTTTTGACCCTGCAGGTGGAAACCTCAGCAGGACCTTGAGTTCAGTGGTGGAGAAAGGATCTTGTTATCAATAAGGCAAGAGGAGGTGTTTACCTGATCATCCTGTCTATAGGTAGATCGAACCAGCTGTTACATTAGGTGATTATCTCAACCAGTCTGATTTTTTGTTCTGTCCTCAGTTCTCATTGAGGAAGTAAAATATTATTCCTTTTACAACCTGTCACCTATGCCCATTTCTTTTGAATTCTTTTTCTCTCAGCATCTCTTTTGAACTAACAGAAGCTTAAAGTTTTTACTTATAAAGCAGTTCCCCCAAGAAGTTTAGTAAGGCTTTTCTGTTTCCTTTCCTAGAAATCTGGCAGTATTTTTTAACTTAGTCTTTAAATTAGAAGTGATATTTTTACTATGTATACTATATATAGCACTTAGTAACTTAGACCACCAAGTACTGTTAAAGTATACCTGTATCTAGTCCTTTCTTTCTTGGTTGTTTCTTCACTTGTATTAAACAACCACCGTGTTTATAACAGAAACACTTGGCCTGCAGCTCCTGCAGCAGAGTTCAGTCATGCTCATTCTTCCCACTTCGTACTGGTGGCTACCAAACTTTTTTTGATACAGTCACAGCTCCAACAGGAAAAGTGAAAGTCTAATAAGCACCTTAAAGCAATAAAGACAATGTTTTTGCATGAAAGGGGTGAATCTTGTTGAGTTCCTGAAATGAAAGGGCTATCCGGCTTCAGAGAAAGCAAACCTGCAGTTCCACGTGGGTAGAGGTGCCTCACAGCAGGTTTGCTTGAGCTGAGAGATGTGGTATATCTCTCTCTGTTGGTGTTTCCTCTCAGTGTGGTATCATTTCGGATTTTTTCCTTTCAGACACCTTCTTCCTTGATCAGAGAGTAGAGGCATTTCCAGGTCCCACTCTATGAGTATGAGTCTTAAAAATCAGCTTTTTTTTGTGTTTGATATTGTTGTCAGGAGTGGGCAACAATTCCTTTATATCAAGAATGTTTGCTGTGCTTCTGCTAGGACAGTCTTCAGGATACACTTGTTATTCCCTGGCTACGCATGTGGGGCAGTAGCTCAGCTCTGAGGTGTGCTCTGTAACTTCAACAGCTGGATGAGTAGCCTGCTGTATTTGTTCATCATCTTATGAATGTCTTCTCACCTGAGTCTTCATGGCCTGTGTGCTGTGGCTGAGGTTTTAATCCATTTCGAGTGCTAAAGCTCAGTTATGCTGGCATAAAGTGCAAGGTGTGAGCTGCAGAGCCCAGAAAATAGCCAGAGGCTGAATGAGAGGAAGCAGATAATGGCTTGAGTAGGAAACTACTCTTCCTAGGGCAGACAGCAGGGAGGTCTGCAGCAAGCAGGAGAGAGAAACTTGAATTTTGGAGTTCAGGGTGTTGGTCCCTCTAAACATGAGATTATACAATGAGAGTCATTGCTTTCTGTGTGATCTCTCCTCGTATGTTCAGAGCAAATACCAAATGTGAGCAGTATCATTTTTACAAAGCAAAAATCTTACGGAAGGAGAAAAATTGCAAAGGCACAACATGGGTGGCTTGAAATCTTTGTGCTGCCTTCAGCTGTCATAAAAGAGGGTAGCTCTGGTGCCTTTTCCATGCCTGGTGGTATCTGAATACCCCATCTAACTGGGAGAGTGGGGATTTTTAGGGTGGCAGTGGTTTAGAGCCGCTGGGCCACACTGTCCCAGGCTGACAGTGTCCTCCTCCTCCATGCACTTGGATACAGGTGGCAAAGCAGATAATGACCCTGGTGCTGTTGGAAATCAAAGTGACGTATTTTTCACTAGGCCAGTGTTCTCCTGGGCTCACAGCTGAGTGCCTGCACAGCTGCTCACTCACTGCTTCCCTCTGGCTGAATGAATTATTTTTCTCTTTTAAAATACCTTTTTTTCCTGAGGTGCTGCCAGCCAACATGAGGGGCTGGACTGTGCCCTCAGGCTGGACCCAGCCATGTCCGACAGGAGGCAGACCCTGCCTCTTCTCAGAGGCACCCTGCATCTTGTCACCTGGTGCAGGTTTATCTTCATGGAAAGTCTGCAAGTTCCTCAAACTTGTGAATTATTATTATTTTTTAAAAAATATTAAAGAAGTGTGAATTTTTTCTCTGTTATATTTTTTGTCATGCAGGTCTGTGCTGGTTGCCACAGGGGTCGGGTGAATGTGGGGTTTTATCCTGTTGCTTTTGTGTCACCTGTCACAGGAGCTCAGGAGGGAAAGGCTGCTGACTCAAAGCCTTTTTCAGGTGTGAGAAGAAACAGTACCTGCATCTGAGCTGTGGGTCAGCCTCTTCTCCCAGCCACTTGGTGACGCTTCAGGCCTTGCTGCTTCCTCTGCGCTAAATTTTAAGTTTCCCTTCTCTTTCCACTGAGAGCTCCCTTCTGATTTCCCTCTCTACCTGTGGGGTGGCAGAATTGATGGTTTACTCAAATCTGGTCCTCTTTCAGGGCACGTTGGCACTGAAGGCAGCAATGGGCTCCTCTGCTTGCCCATGGTGATGGCTCAAAACCTGTGGTTTCACAGAGATAGTGGGGACCAGGCTCATTTCCCTCAGTGCTTTCACAGAAAGGGTCATTGAGCACTGGAACAGGCTGCCCAGGGAGGTGGTGGAGTTGTCATCCCTGGAGGTGTTTAAGGGACAGGTGGATGAGGTGCTGAGGGTCGTGGTTTAGTATTTGATAGGAATGGTTGGACTTGATGATCCTGTGGGTATTTTCCAACCTGGTGATTCTGTGATTCAGCCCTTTGTCAACATTGCTCTTTAAAATACTGCTAAAATATGGGTTAAAATAGAATATGAAGGGCTAGGCTGGGTGCATCCAAGAGGATGGAGGAAAATATGACTTCTTTGGTGAGGATGGTTTCCATGCTTCTGTTTCTCAGTAGAGCAGAGAGCAAGGGCTTGATCTCTTTTTGACTTACTGAGTACTTCTGCTTTCCCTCATTCTTTACAGACCTCTGTGGAAGCTGGAAAGAAGGGAATGAAACTGGAGACTTAGGGACAAGGACTGAGTATGTAAAGTGACAATAATATAGCTTGGATGAACGTGCTCACCTGGGTGAGGGAGAAGGGTGGTGAGAGGCAGTTGGAGAAGATTAGCTGTGATGAGCAGAGCAGGGGAACTCCACCTCAGATGGGGAGGTGGAAGGAAGAGAAGACAAGAGAAACAGCTGTGGTGAGGAGCTGGAGGCCAAGAAGGAAATGGATGATGGCTGAACAGAGGAGCTGTGACAAGGATGATACCAGGACTCTGACTTGGAAGGGAATAAGGTGAAGGGATGAAGAATATGGTAACAGGAGCTGTGGACAGCACCTGGGAGAAGCAGCCTGGAGGGAGAGAGAGAGGCAAGGGGCTAGGGACTGTATGGGAAACCTGAGGACTGCAGTCTTGGACTAGGTGGGTGGGACTGGGTAAGGGTTTGCTTAGGGTAGAGGCAGCATTAGGATAATGTAGAAGGGAAAAGCACTGAAAATTCACATTTGGCAGCGTTGTTATCTGTGATGCGTGCTAATTTTTGACAAATGTTTTTGAAAGGTAGAACTTCGAGACTGTGATTTTCCTGTTAGTGATGGAACCTTATTTCTGCTGTGCTTTGGTTGCTCACCTGTGAAGTTGAGGTACTTATACCTTTTCCTGTAACAACAGTGGTGTTAAAAGAATTAATAATTTTAGAAGTCTAGGATAATGTACTGTAATAATTAACTTGGTCATGGTCTGCTCTGCCTTCAGAGAACAATTTGAATATGGTAGATTTACTGTTCAAGGTAAGCCTTGAACAATAAAAATAAAGCACAACTTCAGGTCCCTTTTTGTTAAATGAATGTTTATTGCCCTTTGTTCTTTACTTTGTGTACTGACTGAGACAGAGGCTCTCTGGAAAATTGTCTAGCACACTGTAATTAAGAATGGTGTTGGAGTGTGCATCCTCAGAGGGCTAAGTAAGGTTTGTCTGTGAGACTTTAACCCTAACATCTGTCTAACTTCTAATTTATGTTTGTTTTTAAAAATGTAGCTGATGTTATAATGTGTTTTATATACACAATGGAATTTTTTTTGTCAATGAAATCCTTAGGCTAAGTGGTTTTTTTTCTTTGCAAAGCCAACCAGTTTCTGAACAGAGAAGTGATCAGAAGTTGGACTACAATGATGAGTGAGATGAATCATCTCCAGTGGAGGAAATTAAAGATCACTTGAGGCATAATTATTGAACAATGCTTTGAGGCTCTGAAGATGCATAACCTACTGTTAACTTTGTCAGTTCCCAGTAGAAGTTTTTGAACTACTCCTTGGCTGTTTCCGCTCTTGTTTAATATTGAATTATGTTAGAACCACATCTAGGAGTAAAATTTTTCCAGCATATTGATAGGAAAGTATAACCACTAGAGTTCCTTGTTGCATATGCTTTTGTTTCAAACACCCCAACCCCATACTGAGTAAGTGTAGAATAAATAGAAACCTAGTCACATTAAATGACAATGACCAATTTCTACTTTTCTTTTTTTTTTTTCATAATGAATGTTGTCACGCTGCCTTCTGTTACTTGACATTTTTTTGAATTACCCATCACGTCTATAATGATTAGGAAAGAATTCTAAGCACACATTGCCCCTGTCTTTGGCACTTATTTTTGCTTGCCTGGGACACAATAATTGTGCCACTTGTCTGTCTTCATTGCCACTGTGGTAAGTACACAGGGGAAGTGGAATAAGCACTTCAGTGTTTCTGTAGTATGCTAAAAGCCTCAAATGCTTCTGGCAACCTGTTGCCAGAGTCCTGTAATGAAGATAAGCAGAGGGAAAATAAAAGGTCTCTGCTTTTCAGTGGGGAGATGGGGGGGATGCAGAAATTAGCTTCTGATATTTCTGTAAGTGTTGCATGCTTTCACCTTGGGTGAGCATCTAGGTCCTTACAATTTAGATAAAAGCAGGACTAACAGTTTGAGGTTTTTATATCTTCATCAGAAGAGAAATACAACAAAAAATGTCTTTTTCCTGCAAAGCATTTTGGCAAACTGACACTCTTGTCATAGCATACCACACATAATCAGGTTTTATTAACTACTTGTTCAGTAAGTATATATTAAACTGGAGAAAGAATATAGTTTGGTATTGTCCCATCAAAGAGGATGTGCTAGTCAAACCCCTGGGAAGTTGAGTTGAAGCAGAGTGGGTACCTGAGTTGTGCCGCCTTGGGGCAAATCCCTTTGCAATGCTGAGTATCCCTGGTGGGAGAATCCTGCCGATTCAGGGCAAGTCCCTGCACCTGATACTGCAGGTGAGGCTTACTGGACAGATGCTGGGGTAAAAGAGAGCAGGGTCAGAGCATTACTTGGCACTTCTGAGTTAAAACTACTTGAAATGTAAAGGAGATGAAAAGCAACCCTGAAGAATTGGGTTCTAGCTGTAGTCAATGAACCTAAATAGCCCACTATGGTTGGTTTTGACCCCAAGGGGTATCTTTTACTTTTCTAAACAATTTTAGAAATGTGTCATTATCCATTAAACAAGAATAATTACCCTCATCCTGCATGATTAAATTACTTCTAAACAGAGGTACGTCTTTTGCTGAAAAAGAAGTGGTGTTATTTGAAATTGCTGTCGTATACATTAGACACATTCAATGATTTTTTTCTTTTTTTTTTTCTTTTTTAAGATTTTTTAGCTTTAAAAAGTGCACAAAGGCAGATATAATCAGATGTAATGCAGGAGCCAGGCACGGACCATTTCCTGTGGTGAAAAACCCTGCTGTCTTGAACGACCTATCAAGAATAAAAATTAGATGCTACTTGAGGCCTCAACCTACTTCTTCTATGCCAAATTCTAGATTAATCTTGCCACCTGCAGTGTGGGTGTATAAGTGATGTGAGGGGGACATTTTTTCTCTTATTTTTCATTTTTGCCACATAAATGGTATGAAGCAATCATGTCATACTGTGCTGGTTTATGGCATTATATCATGTGATTGCCTTGCCTTTTGTGCCCTGTTCAATGATACAAAGTGCAGAACATGATATGATTTTTTTTTTTAATAGAACGGACAAAAAAAATTGGTTTTGGCACCTCATGTCCACTAAAACATTCATCTGTATCAGCAGTTATGTAGGTTGCATATCTGCTAAAAGAGCAGTCTGTTCAGTAATTCTGTCAACAGGGATCTGTGAGTCACTATTTTGGAGCAATAAGCACTGTAGCTGAGCACTGGTGTTTTGGCTTCCTAAAAAATCTCTCATTACAGTCTGTCCCCCATCCTGCCTCCTTATGGAATAATGTTTCCTACATAGTTACAGCTGAGTTCCCCATTGGTTCTCTGTGCTATAAATAGGCAAAACCAGTATAGGATCAGTGCAGCTGCACGAGATATTTTACTGAGTCTGTCCTCCCCTTGCAAATGTGTGTAACTCCTCTCTCTGAAGCTGTGAGTTTTCCATTTAGCATCAGTGGGAACGGACACCTCCTACAGCAGACAAGTTTGAGTTGTAAAGCTTAATTCTGTGTTGCATCCTCCCTTCTTTTCTTTCTTTCTTTTTTTTTTTTTTCTATTTTTTTAATCTTTTGTAAACTGAAAGGCAGTGAAGATGCCCTGAGAGTGCAACATGTGTAAAACTGGATCTTGGAGGTTAAATACTCATTGCTTCTGTGATGAAAGACTGTCTACAGATGGCATGCAGATCGACTTCTGCTTCTCTGTCCACTTTGGCTCATTGTGCATAACAATGTTGAAATTTTCAAGCCTGTTCTTGGGGACTGGGGAAAATGACAAAGCCAAGATGTGTGGGAGGAGAGTGGGGTTGATGTGTGTGTACATGTCGTGATTTTTCTTGGTTTACAGAGGTCTCTATGGACGTTCATCATTCTCTTTGGAAAATGAAGCAGCACAACCACAAAACATGATATTTGTAGGATAATTTGGTAAATGCCAATGATTTGGAAACTTAGTGTGCTGCACTCTCATCTTGAGACTTCCTTTGAAGGGAAGCTACCGACAAGTTGTGGTAGAAGGACTTTGCTCAGTATTAGGTACAGTGATTTTGTTTGGGAAGTGGTGGAAGTTCTTTAGGTTCACTTCATTGTAATTAATGATGTAGCCAAAACAAAGTGAAGTTAGTTTTTAATAATACTATTGCCCACGCATCTCAAAGTCATGGTTCTCTGTTAGCCTTTTGTTCTCCGATGCTGGCAGTGCTTTTAATGTTTTTTGATGTCTTGTAAGTACCAGCCTTCAGATGGGGCATTCTGCCTTTCTAGCTTTATGCCATCCTAATTGTTTCAAAATGTAGTCATTAAAAAAAAATAAACATTATTGCTGGCATTATTGCTAACAGCAAGAAGTGGAAAAAAAAAGGGGGACACATGTGGCAGTCCTATTTAAATAAAAGCTTATTTTCAGAAACAAAGGCTTATGGAGCAAAAGGGAGCTCTTAGTACCCCAAGCACGTTTGCTGTTACGGATGAACCCACAGCAATGGATGCTATCAAAGTTGTCATATTTTATTCATGAGTTGTGGTATGCTTGGGTGAAATAAGAAAAGCAATGCTCCAAATCATAATTATGGTGTAAAAAGATAAAACAGTTATTATTGTGACATTTTTGAAAATTCTTAAATCTCTCAAATAATTCATCTAAAACTTGTGGAGAATGACTAAGTACGTTAGCTGTATTTATGATTCTTTGTTGGGGTGTGGAACATTTCACGAATAGAATTTATACATATTTTGGGAGAATATATAAATGTGAGCTTATATGCATTCCAAGAAACAAAGACAACTAGAATGTTGAATATAAACATAAAGAGGCTGACAGCAGAAATTATACTTCAGTAGAGAAGAGCTTTGACAAATGTATTATGCCTCATGTTATTATCATGCAGTTAATAAATAAAACAGACACCCAGGATTTAATTTGCTTTAGCAATAACATGGAAGTGATTTTTCTGAGGGAAGCAAAACAGAAGGGAGAATTACTTCATGAAACGCATTTGTTTAATGCTTGTACAAATTGTGTATAGAAAATAAAGAAACACCATAAGATTTTAGTAATAAATGAGCTAAATGCTTGAAAAGTAATTGAAAAACTGTTTAGAGTCTCAAATCACTGGGATTTTTTTGAACCAAGAGAGCACTTCAGCATATGCTTACTTTGAACTTTATGGATAATTTCATTGCCTTTGGTTGGATTATTTATGCAATAGAAGACTTTACAGGAGTAGAAATCAAAACCTTTTTGTAGGTGTAGCCAGGACTGTTAGCTGTCATAAGCAGCATGAGGCATTGCAGCCTCTCTTTGCAAGTGAAGAAACTGAGTCAGACGCTTCTGTTTTGCCGAAACTTCCTTGTTAATGAGCCATTTAAAACCGGTATTTTGATTTACCCATTTAAGAATGCAGGTTTTCATCAGGGAGGCAAATTCTGATTTCTGTGTGGCTCTGCTGGAGTTAGACTGGGATTTGTAAGAGAGTCAAAATAGTTTAGACATTCAGCTTTTCTCTTGCTTCAGTGGGATGTGGTACTTAAAAATGTCTTTGAAAATCAAAGTTATGGAGTACTTGTTGAGTGTATCTGCCATAGTCATGTTAACCTTGGCAATCCCAAAGCACTTTAGAAGTAACATTGCTATTTACTTATAGAACTGTTGTTTTATGAGCAGCAGTTATATATCTGTAAGACGCAAGAGTCCCAAGGAGAAATCAGAATTATTTCATAGTAGTGTAAAAATACAAATGGATCAATCTCTCTGATTGCTTTATTGGAAAGCATAAATTTGCTCCTAGATTACAAAAGCACCAAGGGAGGAAATAAGTCTGAACTACAAGTAGTGCTTATTTGCAAAACTTGGCTTCTGTGTCTGATTTTGGTTCTAGATGCTCCTCACCTTCTGCTGTTACCTTAAGTTTTAAACAAATGCAGCTGAAGTACATGTTTGGTCAAGTTCAGTATAAGTTATCGTTTTTTAAAAAGTAATTTCTAACTTTTTGTACCTATGACTTTGAGCATACCTGAAAAATAGATGTTTTATAGAAGAGGAGGAAAACATTGCTTAGCTTGCTTTTGCATGAAGGTGGAACAGCAGCGGTATCTTTGGGTAGCTCATTATTTTGTGTTACATTAACATTTAACATACTCTAAACCAGATGCCTGAAGTGGACGTTATTCCTGCAAAACAAAGAGCGTATTGGTAATGATTCCTAGCAATTACTTCCTTCTTGCTTGTGTTGCATACATAGCCACTGGCTCTTTTGGTGTGTGGCTGCCTTGCTAGTGAAGTCCATGCTCTTTCTGTTAAAATGTTGTTAACTTTTTCTTCCAAATTTGCAAATAGCCATCTTTAACTTTATAGTCACAGTGCTGCGATACCTAATCTAATATAGATAAACAGTGGAAAAGATGTTATAATCAGTGACTCCTGAACTAATTAACTAACAACGCATATAATTTGATTAACTCTCATGATTTAAGAGCAGATTATGTGCTTTTAGTGGTAGTGTAACTTCTGGAGCATTTCTACTGAGCATTTAATTTAAGGGATCAATCATTTGTAAATAGTCTTGATTTCAGTGCGAGTCCCTTGAGGAAACAACAGAGCTGGCTTGATGAGGCGAGATGGAACTCAGTAGCTGCTTAAAATATTTTAAACACATTCAAGTGGGTGCCCGAGTAACAGGTGACGTGTAGTGCTTGGCA
>WAAB01011294.1:43285-71826 GCA_013389865.1 Piaya cayana
GGGACATGGTTTAGTGTTTTGTGGGAGTGGTTGGACTCGATGATCCGATGGGTCTCTTCCAACCCTGTGATTCTGTGATACGCAACAGAAGAGGGGCAATCTCTCGATGTAGGCTTTGCTATGGCTTTCTGCCATCTACAGCTTTCTCTGTCTTCTAGGGCACCTTTTCATGACTGAGGCTTGAGAAATGTGGTTGCTTTCTCTCTGCATGTATTCATTTCCAAGCCTTGTTCAATATCTGCTGCTCTGTTTGTTCCAGAGCACTTCATTTCCATGGTTCAGTTGCAAACAAAGGACTTGGAGACTGTGGCCACTACTTAATTACCATGAATGTGGTCATTCTAGCTAATGCTGAAGTTGGGCCGGTTTTAAAGAAGCTAAGAGTCCACTATTAAGCCACTAAATCAACTAAATTATTGTCTGGGGAGAAACTGATCTGGTAAGAAGTCTCTGTTTGATTTCGTACATGACTTAAAACTCTGCTGTCCCTGGCATCTGGAATTTTAGTACTGGGTTTGCAGAGCTTTCTGAAAGGAACGATGTAGATATATAATTTAAAATGCTAGATTAATTTTTTTTAGGTGAGATCTAGTCATAAACTAGTTTACAAAGGTGTATATCAAAATGATGGCAATATATGAACCCTTATTACCAGGGCAGTTTTGCATCATGCAAAAGAAGATTTTACATCAAATTATACTATTTTTACACCTTCTCTAGCAGAACTGCTTTTGCTGTATAGTCATGGGAACTTACCTTTGTAACATTAGCTATTCACCCTGGTAATTGCTCCATCCTCTAATTTAATGAAAACCCATTAAACCGAAACAATAATTAAAATGAGACATCATCTCTGTAGGAGGTTTGCATATTAAAATCACCAAGCATTTCACTGCAGACGGATCTTATTCTTGAGAAACAGTGTTTGAAGCAATGTGTAAAAAGTGATTTATAATGAATAATCATAATTTCGAAAGCTGTGCTGTTGAACATGATTTCCTACTGTTTATTACTGATTCCGAGCGAAGCTAGCAAGCCAAAAAGCATTTATAATGTCTTTTCGTACTGGTAAGAATACATAGAAGCAGAGATGTGCCCCCCTGAGAAAACGTTGTGCTGTTCTTAGTCCTCTCTGTAGCATAGAGGAGGCTTAGGGGAGACCTCATTGCTCTCTATAGCTACCTGAAAGGAGATTGTGGAGAGGAGGGAGCTGGCCTCTTCTTCCAAGTGATGGGACTAGATGAGAGGAAATGGCCTCAAGCTCCACCAGGGGAGACTTAGGCTAGACATCAGGAGGAAGTTTTTCACAGAAGGGGTCATTGGGCACTGGAACAGGCTGCCCAGGGAGGTGGTTGATTCACCTTCCCTGGAGGTGTTTACGGCACGGGTGGACAAGGCGCTGAGGAACATGGTTTAGTGTTTGATAGTAACAGTTGGACTTGATGATCTGGTGGGTCTCTTCCAACCTGGTGATTCTACATTTCTATAGCCTTCAAGTGAAGGGTGAGGTGTTTTCATTGCTGTCTCTGGGTTTCTGGCAGGTAGAATGAGCAGTGCTGGTCCCCACTGTGCCAGTGCAAAGGGGCTCAGAGGGGAGCTGCATGGTGTCTGCTCAGCACCTTAATGTAAGCTTGCATTTATTTTCCCTTGGCAGCACTCCACAGGCTGCCAAACCCCGTGCTTAGCTTGGAAGCAATGCGGGCGAGTGGCAGGCACAGTGGATGAATTCAGGTCTGCGCATAGAATCCTGGAATCACCAGGTTGGAAGAGACCCACTGGATCATCGAGTCCAACCATTCCTATCAAACACTAAACCATGCCCCTCAGCACCTCATCCACCCATGCCTTAAACATTTCCAGGGAAGGTGACTCAACCACTTCCCTGGGCAACTTGTTCCAGTGCCCAATGACCCCTTCTGTGAAAATTTTTTTCCTAATGTTCAGCCTAAACCTCGCTTGGTGGAGCTTGAGGCCATTCCCTCTTGTCCTGTCCCCTGTCACTTGGGAGAATAGGCCATCACCCTCCTCTCCACAACCTCCTTTCAGGTAGTTGTAGAGTTGTAGGTGATGTGTGCTTATGCTGTTTCTTGGCTGGTGGGACTCTGCAGCATGGTGGTAACTGAATTGAGCACCCAGAGTGCTCTGAGGCCTGTGTTAGGTTTGATTCTGTCCCTATTCCTGGGAAAAGAGCATATTGCAAAGCCTTTTTGTTTGCATATAAGGAGAAATTTCTGTGAAATGTCTCCCCACAGCTTGAAATAAAAAATTGGTGCTATCGGTAATTAACTGCATTTTGCCCTTGACTAGACAGGGAGAGACAACTACCCCAAATGTTCCCCTGTTTGGCAGTGAAATGACTTCTTTTTTCGTGAAGATCCTTGTGATTGGTGTCATCATCCTTCTGTGAAGTTTTGAATCTATTTGTGATTTGTGTGGACTGAGGAATGGATTTAGAGGAACAGGAAGATGTGAGCATCTATCACCAGCAGTGTTTGGGGTTGGTTTTATCTTTTTTTTTTTTTTTGACTAGTTCTTCAAAAGATGGTATGTGGGACCAATGTGCAGAAAAGAGTTTGTGTGCTGGATCCCACTTGGACTCAGAGGCTTTGATGAAGCGTCTGCCTTCATTGGACTAGGAGGCTTTGATGAAGCACTTGCCCTCAGTAAGCAGAAGGGTTTTGTGATGCTGTTGTGTGTCCTGAGCAAGTTTTAGAAACTGCCTACACTGAAATTACCAATTTAGTATTCTTCTACTCATGGTTCCACTCTTGGAAATCTGATTACTTAAAATGAGGCAGTGCTTTTTTTTTTTTTTTTTTTTTTTTTTTTTTTTTTTNAGTGATATCAGTTTAATCGGACTGTGCCCATAGCAAGGTAAAAGCCAATATGCTGCAATATTCGATTCTTTAATTGCTGCCTCTGAAATCCAGATTCTCTGTTGTTGCAGAGTTAATTTCTAATTGCTTTCCCACAGTGACTGTGCAAAGGTAGACCTGAAAACATGTTGAAACAAATAGCCTTAAAATGATTGAAGGTACCAATAAAGCAATGTGTTCTGCAGTGTTCCTTACCAAAGGGAGTATAAGGAAAGGGTATTCAAGCAGGCTAGTGAATGATGAAACGGTATCTGTTGCTTCAGAAATCATAGGTTGATTTAGAGCTGAATTTTAGTATTTTCCTCTAATGGAAGCCTTTATTGAAGAAAAATGTTTTCCCAGATGGATTGGGATTTAGTTTGTAAAATATGATGCATATGAAGTGCTTAAAATTGTAGCCTATATGATCATTTACTTCCCATTCTACGATGGATGGTTGACGTTGTCATTAAAGTAACTTTGGCAAGTATTTTGCCTACTTTCCTAGCGCTATTATTTTTGTTATCTAACTGATTTTGTGTGGTTTGATGCGGTCATAATTCCCTTACACTTCCTGATGGAGTGGAAGCTGCTTCTCCCTTTCTTTTATTTGGACCCTTTCATATATTCTGTCCTACAAGCGTCAAAAGCCTGAGGTTGTAATTTTTAGATACCAGAGCTGGTGGTGCATAGGTCAGTGAATCCACACAGGAAGATGTGACTTGAGGGCCTAAATCGGGTTTATAAGGACTGATCCTATTACTGAGTTATTGCATCCTTTAATTCCATTTGTCATGTAGGGAAAGTGTGTACAAAAATACCTGTACGTTTCTTATGTATCAGAGAAAGATTGCTTTGACATCATCGGCCCCAGAGCGGCATTAGCATTCATCTGAACCAGCATTATGAGGAAATAAGAACAAACTCACGCTTGAAGGTGATGAAAGTGAGTATTGTGAGTAATTGCAGTTGTGGGTAAGATTTATCAGGGTGGCTGAGCACGCAAGAGTTTGCTGCAGCCAAGCAGCGTGCTGTGGTCTTCCTCTGCAGGTCCTGGCCAGGGTCCTGCTGCAGCTGCTGAACTCCTGTATAAGCATAGCCCTGCGTGCCGGTTCCTCTCATAGTTCCTTTTGGCTTGGTAGGGTTGTGCTGACTGGGGGCTGGATGGGCTTGTGCAGGACAAGGCAGTCAGGAGAAGGCAAAGTGGTGTCCCTGAGAAGGGGGAAGATGGGACTGGGCAGAGAAATGTGGGACAACAGGTCATCAGTAGGTTGGGCTGTCCTAGTCAGCAGCAGCATTGCTTTGTGTTTGGTTCTTCTTCCCTGGAGCCGTGACTTAAAAAAAGGAATTAAAATCAAGCAACAGCTATGCTTTTTTTTTGACATAGAAATGTCTTAGCCTTCTCTCTTGTGCTGAAGGTAGAAAGTTGCCTTTTCTTTATGCTCCGACATGATTTGTATCTGTTATACTTTCAAATAACTGTGTATGCTTGGGGTTTTTTTGCTCGTTTTATTTTAGAAACACTCTAGTATGTTTAAAAGAACCTCTCCAGACAGTCACTATTTCAAATTAAGAAAATATAATCACATAGAAGGGCATATGAAAGTCGTATGTATAGTTATTTATTTATTTATTTTGCTGAGATTGTGTTTTCATTCAAGCATGAAGTGATGTTTCACTGAAGATTACTGTATAAACCCATATTGTTCTATATTATGTAGGAAATACGACATTTCATTATGAGCAGACAGTTGTTTTTATGGAAAGCATAAAAAGTATTTTCCCTTTCAGACACCTGCGGTGAGGGGGTGTATGTGTTCTCAATTTTTCTTTTTCTTGAAGTGTGAAAATCAACCTGAAAATAGAAAGCTCTTATTCTAAATGGATTGTACTCCCGGTTCATTTGTATGGTACTTTCTGCAGAAATCGAGTGAAACACGAACAGATGACAAGACCAGCAATCGCGCGGCATGAGGAGGGGCACTGCCAGAGAGCTGTGAGGGGTTGTCCCACAGGATGTGTGAGCTGGGATGATGCAGTGCTGGCTGGACCATGCCCTCAATGAAGCCTCGTGCAGCTCCTTCCCAGCATTCAGGCCCCGTATTGTGAGCCCGGTGTTGTGCTCAGCACTCCAACAGGTTTATCACCAGGTTATGTCTCCTTGGGATGCTCACAAACGTCAGTGAGCTCCTTAGTTAATGGGTCCAGTCACAGGCTATTGGGTCATGTTGACCATGGAATTGCTGGGAAAGTCCCCTTGTTGTAGTTACTAAGATTGTTGTGAAGAACAGCATTTCTGTAGAAGTGTTTGCATCTGCAAGTATGTTTTTCAGTTGTCTAGCAGTAGGGGGTCTTCCTAGGCATTGGTAATAATCCATATAACACACTTTAAAGTATTGTACTATTTAATTTTAAAAAGCCTAATTGGATAAGGAATTGTCTGGAAAGTCACACACAAACTGTTGTGGTCAATGATTCAATGTCCAGGTGGAGACCAGTGATGAGTGGCATCTGCAGGGGTTGGCATTGGATGGACAGGGGCTTTTTATGAGGGAGTGCAGTGATGGGATGAGAGGTAGTGTTTTTAAACTGTAAGAGGGGAGATTTAGATTAGATTTTTTTTACTGTGGAAGTGATGAGGCACTGGCACAGGTTGCCCAGAGAAGTCATGCATGTCCCATCCCTGGAGGGTGTTCAAGGCCAGGCTGGATGAGGCCTTGAGGAACTTGATCCAGTGGAAAGTGTCACTGGCCATAGCAGCAGAATTGGAACTGAATTACCTTTAAAGTCCCATCCAACACAAACCATTCTATGGTTGTACGAATTATATCAGAATAGTGTTGCAAAGCATTACGCAAATACTGTTTGTTTCCTAGTAGTTTGAGTCTGAGATTCTGAAATTTCAGAACTTTTGATCTTACAGATTTAAATCAATAAAGAATAAATATAAGGTGTTGCATGTTGTTTTGGTGCTTTCATGACTATCAAGAGGTGGTAGAGTATAGCACAGTATTTGAGTAGGTTTCTAACTGAAGTAGTCAATGCATTGAGTATTTGTTTGTGTTTTTGGCCAAGGAGTCCTATATTTCTGTATAAAATTTGATGGTGAGATGGCAGAATGTGGCTTTATAGGGAGATCAGGATATAATGAGAAAATGTTGGACTTTGCAAGGGTTGACTGAAGTTCTAGCATACGTGTTTCATTGACAGGCACTGCCTTTGCTGTCATATGTGGAAGAATTTTTGAAAGCTTTGATAAGTTGTATTTTATTTTGGCAATTGTGACACCTTTAAGAAAAAAATACAAAATTTTCTGAGTTACTAAGGTTCTTGACCTTCAGTGCAAGGATAATTATCTTCAGCTGTCAGCTCTTGGACAGGTTCTCTCTAAACCATACTAGAGTCTTGGATTGTGCATTGTATGTCTGTGTAGGTAACAAACTGGTTATGGGAGAACTTACTGGTGTACAGGACATATAGTTTTGCTGCATCAGGGTTTTTTTTTTAAAGTAACTAGATAGTATTTATGACCAGTAATAACAGTTGCTAGGTGACGATAATGATACAGATAATGAAATCATACAGATAAAGACAATTTGGTCTTCTGTGTTTGACTTTTTATTCCTCCCTTCTCCATTCTGACAGCAGCAGGACGGATTTCTGTTCTTTGAAGCTTTATTCTCTACTATGGTAAAAGTGGCATTTGACAGACAAATAGTTTGATGCTTTGGAGGTGGCATTATATTTATTTAGTGTGTGAATTTGAGCATCTGGCAAAGATTTTAAAATAATGCCTAGAGATTTTTGATGTCTAATTTGCAGTACTTTTCAGAGTGCAAGTGTGTTAGGCA
Organism: Piaya cayana; assembly: GCA_013389865.1. Taxonomy (NCBI): domain Eukaryota; kingdom Metazoa; phylum Chordata; class Aves; order Cuculiformes; family Coccyzidae; genus Piaya; species Piaya cayana. Next base: position 49,992 of record WAAB01011294.1, read on the forward strand.
TTCTGAGTGTGTAGGCTCGTTTGGAGGGCTTTAAGCTCCACCGGAAAAATTGAGGCACACAATTACAAAACATGCTTGAATACTTTTTCCTTGGAGTTTGGTTTCAGTCCACGGCATTCCCTTAGTAGCTGCATTTCTGACTTTCGGGTTGTTTCTCAAACCAGTCTCTCCTCTTTCTGTAAAGACTCATTTAATGACACATTTTTTTTTTCCCCTCTACAGTAGTGGAATTCTGAATTGTAGATCTCATCATTCCTTTGTGTGTTACAGCATTCACGCTGGGCCAGATTCTCAGGATTCAGTAGAATTATATGATTTTCTACCAGCTGAGAATTTGTGCTGGCAGTGCCATCTTCAAAGTGTACCTTTTGAAAGGAAGCGCACCAGGCTTCTAATTGGTTGTGACATCCAGGAACCGCGAGTGGCACAGGTCTTGAAAATGTGTGACAAAGGCCCAGCATGAGAGACATGGCAAGAGGCGGGAAGGTGAAATGCCTTGATTCCTCCTTTTCGTCGTTAATCATCTTTCATAGTGATGATATATTGCGAGTAAGAGGATGAGATAGAAATGAATGTGGTGGGAGATGGCTCATCTAAATCTTAGAAGATCAAATATGAGGAGGCATGCTGCTGCTTGGACATCAGCAGGATTAGCGAGACTGAAATATTTCTGATCTGTCTGGTCAGACTGTGGTTTAATAAATATTGCATGAGCTGTCACGCTTTGCTTGTTTAAACTGAGAAAACCCTGAAATGATAGTGGATTGTGAGCATGTCTTGTATTTATTTCTCAGGCAGCGGCACAGCCATATAGCATTATTAGCAATAATACATCTCTGCCTTACACAGAGCAAGGTTTCCTCTGATGTACGATGGAGAGGTGGTAACGGAGTCAGTGTTAAAAACTGAAATTGGAGCTTGGTGAATTGTGCTGGGAGAGGCAGTGCCTGATATTCCTCAGAATTTAGGAGCCTATTTATCTGACTGCAGCACACCTTATTTACAGCAACTTAATCTGCTCACAGCAGACACATATGGCTTAGCATCCTGCTAAAAATTCTGTCAGAAACATCAGTAGCTGACCAGTTGTGAACTTGTCAAAGTGACAAGTGGGCACGCTGACAGAAATAGTGGTTGGGTTTTTTTTCATTGGACAAATGCAGTGGTGGAGTATGGTGGATGACTCTCAAAAATGAAAAATATTCATGGGAAAATGAAAAATGTAATCTGAATCTTCCTGACTTGGCATTTTTACTGGACTGTTATTTCTCTCTTTTTTTTCTTTTTAAAAAATAAAATTCTTAGATATAGAAAGAGAAATCCATGCAGCGCCCCATGTAAGCGAGAAGTTAATTCAGCTCTTCCGGAATAAAAGTGAGTTCACGTTTCTGGCCACCCTGCGACAGAAGGCATCGACATCTGGAGTTATCCTGTCTATCCGAGAGTTAGAGCACAGGTAAGAGGAAATTGTTTCTCTCTTGCAGCAGTGGCAACATAAAAGATACTGAGTGGTTAGTGGTCAGTTTTGGCAATGTGTTCTGTCATGTAAGTTGAAGCCTTTCTTTGTAGTTTGCAGTTTGTTACTTTTTACTAGTTTTTTTTTTTTTTGTTACAGGAGGAATGCAGTATTTATGTATGCTGGTCTGTAAACTAACTTAAATTAGTTTAAATGGAAAGATCAAAACTAATGTAGTATAGAGACAATGCGCTTAGGAAGTTATAGACCTTGTACTGCAATTTATCGTATGCACTTTGGAGTTTGCATTTTCATAAAAGTTCAACTCACATGTTTCCTGCCTCACTATGTTTTATAACATTTTAAAATATTATATTTGCTTTTTGAGATTCAACAATTGAGGTATTAAGCAATCAAGATACGTTTTGTGCTCCTGTATGGCGATGTGTATGTTTTCTTCTTGGCATAAATACAGTGTATTCTTATTTTGTGTGTGTCTCCTTTCTTTATCTTTTTGTTTTGTTTTGTTGTCAGCGTAGGAGAAAAGAGTTCCTTTTCATTGGCTGTTATAGTGGCAGACATTGCTTTATTTTAGAAAAGAAATGTACCTTGTATTATGGCCCATAATACAACTCTGGTTTTGATATTTCAAAGCATGTGTTGTGTCAAGTATTCTCCAAATTGTAACTTCTTGAATACTTTTTTAATCATAATTTTTTAGGGCGTGAAGGACCTGTCTATTTAGTCTGGCTTGCTGTTGTAATACAAATAACAGGACGTTCTTTGGCTGCTCTCATTCCAAATCTATTACCAGTCATTCTGCAGCATTTACTTTAAGAGAAAAAACAGTGCTGTTGGTATTCAAATTTGTTCATCATGTACATGATATACAACTGTTAGCTGAATTTCTTACCTTTTGCTGAGGAGGTATAAGAAGAAGGCAGTGGCTTTATTATGACCAAATCATCACATTTTGTCAGTGCAGCAGCAGAGATGTCTGGACAAGGATGGCTAAAGGGAGGACTCTACTACTTCCCTAATTCATTTTTTCTGCTTCCTTCTTCTTGTTAGGCCCTTATTTTTATTTTTTATTTTTTTACTTAATTCCTTCTTTCATTTTCCAGGCCATTGTCTCCATATGCAATAATATTGTTTAATGTTAAACCAAGGGTTCCTCTCTCCTACTCTTCCTGGTTTCCTTCTTTCACTTCATTATTCCTTTTGTCATTACTTTTTAATTCCTTCAAGCTTTTTTTTCAGGCCATTGTAGCTCTCTGAAGTCATGGTTAACAGGATCTGTTTGCCACGTTAATGGATTTCTTTAAATTAAGAAAGAGGACACTGAGGAGAGCACTGTTGCATGTAGGGACATATGCACGCACTCAGCAAAACCCAAGGTCAAGCTAGACAAGCAGTGATGATTAAAAAATGCAAAACACATGGATCTGTAGGTATGGTACCTTCTGAATTTAGCTGCTTGCCTCCTCTGTCTTGATGGGTAGAAAAAGAGGCTCATAGACAGATGTGCTGTGCAGGAGTAACCTTGGTTGCACAAAATGTGCTGCTGATGTCTGCTCTTGGCACTAGTTTATCTCTAGTATTCCCAATTACTAGACACCTGTAAAAAATGTATTTATAGATGAATTACTGGGTTCTAGTCTCTCTTAAACCTTTGTGGTTCTATGTTGTAACTAAGATGGTTTCAGACAATATAGTCCTATGTAAGAGTCAAAACAGATGTATCCTGTGTTGCTGGTGACTGCTCATAATGTTCTGAATGTTCTGTTCTGAACGTTAGATGGATTACTGCAATTATCCTTCTTTTCTGGACCATTTGCATATCACTTAAACAGAGTCACTGTTTTTTTTTCTCTGGTTTCCTAAGTTGCTGCTTGGACCTTCATAAGGATAGTGCTTTCAAACCCTAAGTCTGTGATGATGGAAATGGATAAACTGGATGACAGCGGAGAAAATACGTTTTAAGATTGATGAGGAGTAGAGACTAAGGATTTGGGGTACTACTGAAGAGGGCCTTAGTTACATTATTATCAATACAATAGCAGGACTTTTCAGATTGATTTTTTTTTTTATGTTGCTCAGACTGCTCAGGTCACTTCCCTTGTATGCGAACTGAAATGTCTGCAGGCCCTTGACATGCTGGGAAACTTTCTTAAAATTGTTGTTCCTACTAAGCTGTACGTAATTATCATGGTTTTATTCTGGTGAGATCTACATCTTTTGTCAAGCTCTTTTTAAACCTTCCGTGTGTTTATGAAGATAGACAATGCAAAGAGAATATTAAGAAACATCGTTACGTTTCAGAATGATAATGGGAACAGGTATAAGTGTACACTTAGTGCCTAATCAATATGGTTTTTGATTATGGAAAAGCAAGAACTCTTCCCTTATGCATAAAATAGGAAATATTGTAGCTAAGAGCAAAATGTTTTTTAACTGAGCAGCACACCAGAAGTGGTGAAATTAAAAGCTTGAGACTTCAGTACATGGTGGAAACACCTGAATGACACAAACAGGGTTAGCTGCTGGGACAAGAGTTAATATCTTTATAGGAGATGTCTTTTTTTGCTGTGCAAGTAGCAGCTGACAGGTTCCATGCAACAAAAAGGTGTGCATACATCTCTGTATACACACACACACACACACAGACACACACATACCTTTCCTAAATCCTATGCCAGTATAACAGCATAGCTAGTTCAGAAGGTATTTTTGCAAGTTGTGTGTAATGGGCGTGATCACCGTGAGGTCAGGAAGAAAATTTATGCCTTAGTAATACACAGAATGCTTGGTTTATATTATTCTAGTAAGTTTTAGCAGAAGTTTATTTTCCATTAATAGCATAAAACTCTGAATCTAATACTTGTAGGGTATTTTAGTAATAAGTAGGTAAATGGATCTTAAAACTTAATGTGTAATAAACAAAAATATAATATAAAAGGTAATAAAATACGATTAAAACAACTTTTCTTTGTCAGTTATCCATATGTGCTATTTTCTTATACTAAATGGAAATTTTGCAACAATTAGAGATTTCTGTTAATTTTTATAATAATTTGACAGACAGGATTTATATTACAAAGATGACAAATGCGTATTTGTTAATATTTTATCTTGTTGAATCAGCTTACTGATGACAAATACTTTGTTTTCAAGATAGAAATGCATTAAAATACAGCTTGAAAAATGGAAAGCTTAATTAACGCAGATTAAGGCTAATTGAACATTCTGATAGTATGTATAGACTTTATATAGCTCTCTGAAATGCAATGGCATATATGAAGATTTTTTTCTTTCCTAAATTATAGATAACAAAAAGTAGTACAGGCTGGACAAACATGTTTCTTAGGGATGCAGAAGGTGGTGTTTTCTTTGTTGGAGAATTAAACTACCAGTTGTCTTTAGAAGAGCTTTGCAAGCTGGTTTGCTCACAGCCTTTGACTTTTCAGACGACTCAGAAAAGGCCATCAAGTTATTTCAGATCTCACTCATAATGAATCCTTATTTCAACAGTTTCATCCAAAGTTGTCTTCCTGGTCATTACCTGCTCTGACTTTTCATGGTCCGAAGCCCTAGAACACAAATTAGATGGAACCTTTGTGCTGTTTACTCGCTGGGCAGGGGTTTACTGATGGTTTCTTCCCACTGCTGGCCATGATCAGTCCCTGGAGAAATTTGTCAGGGATATTCAGGCACCCAGGCTAGCATACCTTGAAATACTGCCTCTCACTAAAGGAGCTGACTATGATTTCCTGACTGCTCTGGGGCACAGCTCAAAAGCAACTGGCTGCTGTAATATTTACTTTTCTTGTTGATGTGAAAATTTTGTCCCCTTCCTCCCCCAAATAAGCCATAAACTCTCCCTGTCCTTTGTGTATAAAAATATTAAATTACAGTGAGTGGGAATGGAAAGCTTTTGTGTCCTTTGAATGCATTTTGAGGGTTTTTGGTACTGGAAACAATGGGTAAGGTGCCTGGAAAAGAATGGCAAGCTTTCTTCTGGGAGTGGTCACCCCACTGACAAGCTTCTAACATTTTCAAATCGTAGCGAGGAATTTCTCCACTATGAGAGTGGTAAGGCCCTGGCACAGGTTGCCCAGGGCGACTGTGACTGCCTCATCCCTGGTGGTTGGATGGGCCGTTGGGCAGCCTGATCCAGTGGGACGTGTCCCTGCCCGTGGCAGGGGAGTTGGAACTAGATGATTTTTAAGATTCCTTCCAGCCCAACCTGTTCTGCGATTCTATCATTTATTGTCCAGACTTTAAATAACGACACTGTAATTGCTGTGATATTTTTAGAGGTAGCCACTGTTGAACCACCACCTGTATCTAAGCATGATGGTCTTATGGTATGGAAAACTATTGAGCCCAGAATAATTTTTGTGCTAATATACAAATCGGGACCTCCTCAAATCAGATGAGTAGCACAAGCACACACAAGCTAGGATTCTGGTACTGAAAGGTAGCAAGAGGAGATCGTAGAATCATAGAATCACCAGATTGGAAGAGACCCACCAGGTCATCGAGTCCAACCATTCCCACCAATCTCTAAACCATGCCCCTCAGTACCTCATCCACCTGCACTTTAAACACCTCCAGGGAAGGTGAGTCAAGCATCTCCCTGGGCAGCCTGTTCCAGTGAATTCCACCCTTTCTGTGAAGAATTTTTTCCTTATGTTAAGCCTGAACCTCCCCTGCTGGAGCTTGAGGCCATTCCCTCTTGTCCTGTCCCCTGTCACTTGGGAGAAGAGGGCGGCTCCCTCCTCTCCACAACCTTCCTTCAGAAGGTAGTTGTAGAGACCAATAAGGTGTCTCCTCAGCCTCCTCTTCTCCAGGCTAAACAACCCCAGCTCTCAGTCCCTCCCCCTAAGACTTGTTCTCCAGCCCCTTCACCAAATACAATCTTTATAGTATGTTACTCATAAACCGAAGCTGACCACCAGGTTGTCATCTGGTCATAAAGTACAAGGTACATCTCAATCAGATTTTTAAAATTTTTGATTGGGCAAAATTCCCTTTGACTTCTTGATAGTGACCTGTTGGGTATTTGCTTGTTCTGTAAGAAACTACCTTCTGAAGAAAGATTTTCTTCTTAACCATTGGTTTATTTTTGTGGAAAGCAGAGAAACGAGGTATTGTAACGTAGAATGTGCAAAACTAAACTAGTAAGCAGAGGGGCTGTTACCTGTGAGCTATCCATAAGAAATAGGATAAAACCCTTATTGACCTTCTCCTCAAAGGCTTATTATGTCTCTTTTTAAAGGTCCCTTGTGTGTAGTTCCCCCCCCTTTGCATTCCCATATTGCTTTTCTTACTGTCAGTGGTTACTAAGGAGGTGGGATGAAAAACTTAGTGTTTTGTAAACTCCCAAGTTGTTTATTCCTCTCTGCTGTTTTGTGTGCATTCTGTGTCTTCTCTGTTTGCTTCTTATTATTCCTACCTCTTGTCTGTGTCTTGTCATTCTCTCTGAAGGCTGTTTCAAAATGAGATCCCACTATGATAGAACTGGGTAGTGAATCATAAGACTAATGCTCTAAGATTTTCTTACACAAAGCACTAAAAATTTTGGTTTTTCTATTTTTTATTGGTATTGATTTTTCTTTTTCTTTCTTTTTATGCTTATAACCTGTCTATGACCTGAAAAGCAGAACACTTATGCTGCATCAAATATTTTGGAAACTTACAACCTAGTTGTACTGTGCTGGTGAAATGGATTTGTTGAGTGGAGAATTTGGCCCTTCATTATGTAACAGCAAGCTGTGTTGAGATAAATATTCAGGGGGATTCTAATAAACATGCCAGGTTCATAGTAAAAGATTTTATTCCTAGCAAGTTGGTTTGGGGTGGAGAGGGGAAACAGGCATCAATTCTAGTACTTACTTCTCCCAGCATCACCAACAGCTTCCAAGACCATTGAGGAGCAGATAGAAAGCTGTAGGTTCACAAATAACAGTTGGAAGGCTACCAAACCATATGTTTGATTAAATCTACAAAAGGATAACAAGCTAGTTAAATTAAACACTGAAACCTAATTAATGAAAAGAAAACTATGGAAGTGACTTCTGACCCTGCTTGTAAACCTGAATGATTTGATTTACTCCATGCTATGGTTTAGGTTATTCTCTTCAATATGTGTATGCACAAATTGGATTTCGATATACCCAATATTCAAAAAGGGAAGGAAAAACTCTGCAAATATATCCATTAACCTTTTTCTTTTAGGAGAAAGGTCACATCTTCATTAATATTTAAATGTAGACTTGCTAAACTGGAAAGATGTACAGAAAATGCAAAGATCCAGCGTTCCATCCCTTTGAACTAGGTGGTGTGAAATGTGTGAGGCATCTACATGCTTCCCCTCCCTCGCCGCATAATGGGACAATAATGTGAACTTTGTTTCTCAGAATTGCAAATGAAAAGAGCGTTGGGCCCACCTGCTTCTGTGCTTGGGGTTACAGTGTGCAAAAGAGAAAAGTAAGGCAGAATTGATATATTCTATACATCTTCCACTGATTTAAGTGTTATGAAAGAGGAGTTACTGCTCGAGGAGCTACCTTCTATCTTGTGGTTCCCTGCTGAGAGCAGGTGTTTTATGTATACTAGGCTGACAATTGTTGTCTCTGAAGCATTAACATGCTGCTGATAACCAGCTGTTGGAACACATTGATTGGACCTTGTTGGCAATTGGAGCAGAATGGTTGACAGTTTGAAACTCTTTAAAACTGAATTTGGACAGTGCAGAAATGTTGTGGTCAGCCAGGAGCAGGATGTGTGGGTCCCCCAGGAGCCTTCTCCAACATGCTGAGTTATTCTCTTTGCTTGTTTTATGACCCTTTGATTCAGGCAAAGCACCGATGTGTCTCAAACTTAGACGGAAGACAACTTTCTAAAAACTGTGTCTGCTGAATTTGGGCTTGTACTCACACTATTGCTCTCAGCAGTTATGTTAAGAATGCAACTTTCCTAGTTAATTAGTTAGATGTTTGCAGCATTTTGTTAATAGATGGTCATCTGCTGATTTAAATGTTATGCTGGGTAATGTTGTCTGGTTTTTATTTTCTGTTTGCGGTTTAGTAGAGATGCCTGTGTGCCTTCCTTGCCCTAGGAGCTGCCTTCTGAAAGGCAGGAGAGTCACAGTGCCTGTCCTAATGACTGTTACTGTGAAATCTGCCAGTGCTCAGGTGGCAGTGGGGAGGGAAGGAGGAGGCCTGTGGAGCAGGCAGAGACCGAAGGCCCCCCGAGAACAGCAGGGAGAAGACATGTGGGAAGTGGAAAGGAAAAGATGTTTTTGTTGTGAGTCTAGTGGAATTTGTTATAATGTAAGATATCACTGAAAAGCTGCTGAATTTGAGAGCAAGATCAGAGGGAAGAACCTCCTTCTAAGGACACAGCAATGAGGGTTATTTGTTTTCAGATACTGTAGTTGGACTTAGGTGGCAGACCTCATTAGTTTAAAAGGCTATGTTATCCTCTTTTGTTTTAATAAAACCTGGTATTTAGAGATTAGGGATCAGGGGATGCCCTGAGCTGAATTCCTGCTGCAGTGATGAGCATGAGGGAGGGAAGGACCAGGGCTATGTCCTGCTGGGGGCTCTGTAGTCAGCACTTTCAGGCTTCTGCATAGCCACAACAATCACTGGGATAGTGCCAGCTCAGAGTCCAAGGTTAGTCTTAAAAAGTTGACAGCCCCCATTCAGAAAGTGCTCAGATATAAATGCTTTTTGAACTGCAATGATCCACTGGTGCACTGGGAAAACTAACCTTTGGTCAAGAGTTATGGATGATGAGTCCGTCCTTCAAGGACTAGTTCAAAGTGTAACTGTGGATTGCGTTGCTTGCTAGAATTACAGGGATAATGTGAGTACAATTTTTTTGGTTTTGAGTGGTGATATGTAAAGAGATGATTCTTTTCCCTTGTCAGGTTACTTTTCTGTCTGACTAGTTCATTGGATTGATGTGCCTCATTGCAACTGAACGGCTAGATCTGATGCATAGGATGAGGTAGGAATAAGCACACAGGAGAGTGAGGCCATCTCTTTTGGGAGTGATTACTCCTGAAAGATGCTAGATTGTCCCCCTTACTGTGAGCCCAACCTTTGCTTTTTATGAGGGTATAAAATAAAATTTCTCTCATTACTTGGCCGCTTGTTGCGGATGCTTACCTTTTATAGAGACGTCTTGGTTCTTGCAGGTGTTCGTGTCTGTATTTGTATAAGGAGATGTATGGAGTTTGTTATTTCTTTTTTAAAAAGTGGTAGCAGCTAAGGAGTCATGACTTCACCTTACTTCAAATGATAGGCTTTTTTTCTGCCCTGCTGACTGTGCTAGCTCTGAAGCCTGCTAAGATGCGGTACTATTTTTAGGTGCATTGTGGTACTACCTACTTGGCTCCTGTGATAGTTAGAGTGGAACCCCCATCGAACACCCAAACTTCACAGTAGTGCAGTCTTTCCTCCTCCCCCCACCCCCCTGTACGAGCCCAAGGGAAAGGTAGAAGGAAAGAAGAAGGCACGAGTAGACGAGGTGCTGAGGGACATGGTTTAGTGTTTGATGGGAATGGTTGGACTCGATGACCTGGTGGGTCTCTTCCAACCTGGTGATTCTGTGAAAGAAAGACTGAAAATGCTGAAAACAAGCCGACCAAAGCTGTATGATTATATGCTCATGTATTAACACTTACATGCAACTAAAATACCATATACACAGAATCAGAGATCCCCAGAACCTCCCCCGCCCCGAAGGGAATTAAGGATCCAAAAACACAGCAAGAAAGCTAACAAGAGAAAATCACCACTCTCCTCCTAGATAGGAGGACTTCATTAATCAACCACCCGGCACTCCACGCTGCTTGGAGCCCACTAGGCTTCACTGGGCCTGACTCCCACAGACGAGCAGCCGACAGCAGCACAAGACCTTTCCCCAGACCCCCTTACTCTCCTCAGATAGCAGAACTTCATTAATCAATGACTCCCTGGTACTCTGTGCCACCAGTCGGAGTCCGCAAGGCTTCACTGGGCCTGACTCCCACAGATGAGCAGCCGACAGCAAAGCAGACCTTTCTCACACGGCAGCCGGAAGACGAGAGCCCCAGGGGAGTGTCTGACTCCCTGATTTATACTTCAGATTTACGTAGAAAATCACATGGAATACTGGGAAATGTAGTTCTTTCTCAGCCATAACCTGGCTATTCAGGAGGGTCCAAAATCAGAATCACAGAATCACAGTTTGGTCTGTTTCACTCAAACCATCACAGCTCCCTATGAAGAGGGGAGAGATCAGATCTTTTTTTCAGATAGTAGGCAGGTAGCAGCCACAGAGAAGATCAGATTTTTAGACATATGACATGAAACCAAAAATGCTTCAGGTCAGTCCTTCCAACATATGCCATAAAAATGAGTAGCTGCTTTGTGCCAGCTTTGACTCAGGCTGTCTTTTAGCTGGCAGGCAGAAGTTAGGGTTACTCTTTTCTTTGTATGATCAAAGAAGACAGTAAATTTGTATTTGGATGACCTTTGCCTAGTTGCAGGTACACAAATGCATATTTTGAGCATCATAAATGCTTAATGCTGTGCAGCTTGCATGCCCAGCTGCCATGTAGCAGATTTGTAGAACAAAAGGTGTTTATTATAGAAAATGTCAATGTTGGAGGCTTTTATTGCTAGAAGTTTCAAGCTAGGCTGATAGAACATGATTCCTGTTGTCCTCAGAGTGGTCTGAATGGAAAAACGAAGTTGTTTAGCTGGAGTTTAGTTCCTTTTGTTCGAAAGGAAGGGGCACAAATCTTTGAACGTATCCTGTTTAGGTAGCCAGCAGCACAGTGAAGTTGAACTTTCATGCTTTTACTTGAAAGCTTTAAAAGAATTTAGTATTAAGTTTTAGCTTATTTTGGATTTATTTGTATAGAAGGAATAGTTATGGAATACAGTAAATTATGACAGAGTCTTTGTGCAACATATTGGATTCAGATTTGCATTTTCTTTTGTGGAACGTTAATCTGATTTTTCAGCAGAATACCTTCATTGTCACAGATGATCCTTCTATTCACAACACCTTTTGTGCTGCCTGATGTCAGCCTGATTTCGCTCATGAGCTTTGATGATATCAGTATGTAATCTCTGCCACAGTACTAAGTCTTTAATGCCATGTAAGTGAAGATTTGCCATGTGTGGTTGCATGTGAGAGTAGTACTTCAAAATCCAGTGTCTGACAATGCCTAATGTTCAGAGCTCGGGATCTTTCCCTGTCACTTTATAGTAACTAGGGTACAAGAACAGTGCCTGTGGAAGCGACTGAAAAATTTGCCTTGACAGCTGCAACTTGTTCTAGTTTTGCATCCGTACAGAACCGTGGTGACAACTGCACGGTGAGTGTTTACTTTTGTTTGAAGCCGGATGCAGCTCTTATTTCAGAGGCGCTGCTTTTGCTCTGTATGGCTTCACTAACAGTGGTGATGGTCTTGGGTGTGTGCCTGCCGGCTTATCTGCACCGTAGTGTACCCAGTGTGTGCTCTTGGCCTGACTTGCCTTCCACTGAGCAGCGTTAGGACAAGGTCTCAGTTTATTTTCTGTTGCTGCCCAGGCTGAGCAGCTTTGGCAGCGCAACTGAAATAACAATGTGCTGCGTGTACCACTGAGCACAGAGCCCCAATCAGTAGCTAGGAACAATGAAAGGCCAAAATTGTAATGAACTGTGATTCGTAACAGAATCTCTGTAGACTGAAACTTCTGAAATCTGTGTGATAATAGATGCAGGTTCATTGGCTCTTTGTCTCTGAATACATGAAGAAGTGTTTCTGCAAAGATGCTAAAGCATAGTCTTGCCTGAAGCTCTTTTTATCACTAAACATAATTAAATGTTCTGGTATTCTGCTTGGTATGATGCTACTGTGAAATGAAGAAGTGATATGCACAAATGTGCCCAAATAGGCCAATATCAGCAGAAGCTTCCCAAATTTCTAGCTGAACTTCCCTTGAATTTGCTTTGCTCTTTAAAAAATACAAGAAATTGTGCCTTGAGACTGGCAGAACTTACCAGAAGCTTCTGTTCAGTAACAGTCTGAGTCTTGCTACGGCATTGATTTTTTTTTTCCAGCAGTTGAGAGACCCAGCATCGTAGTGTTGCTGCAGCGTGTGCAAGGTGAACGGTGCTTCCGTTCTTGAACTCCTGTGGTCTTGTGACCTTCTCCCACACAATGCTAAGCAGATGCACAAGTGTTTTGACTGGATGGCAACCCCAAGTTTGTACATATTTCGCAGGGATGCCATCTGTGCCTGCTGCCTTGCCCTGGGACATCTGTTCAGTAGCTCTAAGAGCATCTGCTGTAAGTGCTGGTGCTGCTCCTCGAAAGAGGCTGTGGGGCTTCATTTGGCACTTGATCAGCAGTGATGGAAGTTTTAGAGTCAGAATGATAACTCTGCTTTATTTATGTTTGAAGGGGAAGATTTCCTGAATCGAATGCAAAAAGTAGTTTTGCTTTAGTTCTAAGAGCTCTTATCGGAGCATTTAATCAGTATTGTGCTTACCACATGGTGCCTTGTCTTCATTGTGGGATATTTCAGCATCTCAGGATAGGTGTTAGCATCATAAAGATCAGAACAAAAGGTAATGTATACTCTTAAGGATATTCAGAAGGATTTATATCCCGTAGCTCTTCTTGGAGTTGCATCTTATTTGTAGTCTGTGAACCCTCCATCGTTTGGCCACTTGCACAAACTGACAAAGGTAAAATCGTTGAATGTGATGTTTGTCACAGTTGAGATCACTGCTGTCGTGGATATGATAAATAGATGAATATATTTATTTAACACAGATGGTGGATTAAGCCAACTCGCCTTACAGAAATGCCTTACTTCTGCTTCAGGTGTCGTATATGCTCTTATTTAATATTGATAATGACTTACCCAATTCTTTTTGGCATTACATCCACGGCGCCTGTTTCTATCTTACAGTATATTTTTAGGTACATTTCCTTCCTGATCTGGAAGTGAAATGAGCTGTCAAATGCACAGTGAAATATTCACTATGGTTGTGACTAAATGAAAAAAAATCAAGCATTAAACATCACTGAGTAAGGCTTTCTTCTCTCCTAACAACATTCTTGTGTGAGATATATAGGGGTTGCGAAACTTGTCAAAAAGAATTCTAAGGCATCTTGAGTTTATTGTGGAGTAATATTGTCCTTCTGTAAAGCACATGGCAGGATCTTAAAATATCTCAATTTTTCTGATGTGCATAAAGTTAATCTGAATTAAGCAATATGTATTTCTCTTACACATTGGGATTTGAACGAGAGGCTGCAGATGGACCTGTAAAAAGAATTTGAATTCTGTCATCGTATAAAAGAAGCCAGCAATAGCTTATGTGTTTAGCAAATACAGAAATTCTAGTAATGGGAAAACTTCAGCCAAGGTCATATTGTGTTGCTGTTCCATAAAGAGCCAGCTTCCATAATACCTGCGTTCTGAGAACTTATTCTGTCAAAATGCATGTTACTTTTGTTCATGCCTATTTAAAAAAAAAATTAAAAAAAAATCCTCATTGAGAAAACAAGGAAACCATCACTTGGTACTAACAATTTGTCTAGTAGATTGCTGTCTCCTCTCTCTCTCTCTCTTGGAAAAAATCTTGAGAAGAGTAGCAGGGCACTAAGTAAAACAGCAAGATGGCACACAGGCTTCAAGCAGATGTGATGAAGAAGCAGAATTTGTTGTAATACTTGGGAATCTCCCTTGGGGTTTTGATGTGCATCTCACGCCAACATTAGAAGTTCACACTTGTCTACCGATATGTTTTTTTCAGGTGGTCCCAGATGCAGTCTTTTTAGGAAGCCCGACTTGTCCAGTTCCTATGTTTTCTTCTTCCTTGCAAAATACTGGGAAGTACCTACAAAACACCTGCTAGGGATTAATCCATTTTCTTATCTCTTCAATGGTGTTTATCTTAATTTACCCACCTTGTTTACCTATTGGTTTATAGTAGATAAAAACTTGTGGAATGGCATTTCAAGTTGAAGATGAGATAGATGTTAAAAAAATCCATTTATTTTCTCTGGCTTTACTGATTATTTTTTCACAGATTGATGATTTCTTGCCTAAGCACATGTTTTCCCATGCATTTATCTTGCATTCCACAATTTGAAGATTAGAACTTGAACATAGAGCAGGTGCATTTATTTCCAGGAGTGAATGGCCTCTATGTCATTGTTTCTGAAGAGGCTATCCTCCGGAGTCTGTTGGGAGGAGGAAACAAAAGATGATGTTAGCTATTGAGAATGTTATTTGCATATGAATGATATTCTGGTAGAGAAAGGACAGCTACATCTTCTGAACTGTGAACAGTAAAGTGTGTTTGTAGTCACGATCTCAATGTGAATTTATGTGTCTTCAAAAAAATAAAATCATTGCAAGAATGTTGGTTTACATTGCCTCACGTTTTTAAAATACTTGAGATAGATATATGTTGGGCTAATCCAACCAGTTTCTCCTGTTGGGATTTTGTTGACTGTTGTTTACTGATGTTTTTCTGAGCCTAACTGCTTCTAATTTGCACTTGTTGGAGGGTAGTGAAAAATAGGTGGAGAATTTGTCTGCTGTCGTCCTCCTTTCGAGTCACTGATGAGGTAAAGTTTTGTGTTCTTTGCAGTCCTGTGGCAACCAGGTGTATGTGTAGATAAATGCTAGGTACTGGCTTTTGCAGTAAATTTTAGCTAGTCACTTCTGTATGATATAAATTAGGCAACAGACTCAGTGCATAAGCAACAAGCTATTTTTATTTCTAAAGTATTGACAGTAAGGCATGTCAGACAAGAAACGATGTTGCTTTGCAATTCCCTATGATATTCAAATAATAGAGCAGAGATGCGACTAAGTACAGTATCTGACTGACCTTTCCAGGGCTGAACTGTTGCCTTTTTATTAACAAGCAAAACATTGTGTAGTAAGTGATGAGCTCTATGGCTGTAAGAGATTATGAAGAATGAGTGCAGGAAGTGATGTGCTTTCTGCGAGAGGAGCTTGCCTTGCTCTCAGCCTCTTAAGCTTCTCTGATCAACCATGTAAATACATATATATTTATACAAATACTTTGTGTGTGAGAGAGATACTAGGATGTTATGTAGCCCTCCCTCATTTTTTTTTTTTTGAAGTTTTCTGCCTTGCTGCTGTTTATCTGAACAAGAAAGTAAGTCTTTTTAATGACTTCCTTTTGTGCTTCGAGAGCAGATGGCAATTATGAAATGTTTAACTTTGTAAGTAGGACTTCACTGACAGTACTTGTCCTAGTGCTTTCCTGGCTTGAAAACGCAAGCAACAGTATGTTCTATATATCGACTGTTCTACTGAGTATCAAAATAAAATACTTAAAAAATCCTCTCCAGATTTCTTATGAATGTAACTTAGGTATTTTAATGGGTGTTGGCAGTGGTAGACATTAATCAACATTTTGCTCTCCTGCTTAGAAAATGCCTGTGCTTGTGCCCTCCTTCTGTCTTTATATGCATGAAGCAGGTCAGTTCCTTCACCATACCAGCCTTTGTTATTTTTTTCCACTCTGTATTGCATGTATTTTATTTGTACACACGCCTGCTGTGTTTTCATTCTGTTTTATCTTTGCCTTTATCTGCCTGTGTCTGTTTTTCCCTTGCCACTTGAGTCTTCAATTTGAGTGACCTGATAATACTCATATGTTGCATGAAAAAAATATAATGGTAAAGCATTGGCAAGATGGAGGAGGGTTTGAGTTTCTCTTTTGGTCAAGACGTATTGACTTGATATTCCCCTTCCCAGTCTGTTGTAATCTTTTGCACAGATTCCCAGCTAGTATTTTATTTTGTGAGTAGGTTCCTCCTAAAGAATTTTGGTTTTCAGTTTTTATGTTCTAAAAAGGCTCTACTTCACTGGTAAGAGCTATTCTTGGTGAAGTGCACACACCTCCTGTAACACTTGAGCACGTTGGCTTTTAAGGTCTGCATACAGTCAAGCAGCATGAAAGGCTTGTGTGGAAATGAAAATCAGCACTTGGATATTTATTTTTTTTATGTTGCATTTGTTTTTTTTGGAAGTGGTTTTTGTTGTTGTAATTTTATACACACACACATATATAACCTCAAACTAGCACCCATCTTTTAGCTGCCATGTCAAAATGCTGTGGTCAAGTAGGGAAGAACGTGACGCTGTGGAGATAGATGTAGGTAGGAGGACTAGCTGGAGAACTTAACCTCTGTGCTTAGTTGTAGAGCTACTTCTGCTAGAAGAGGGGATCTGCATCTCCTCCTTTCTATATTCAGGGCTTCATTTTAACAGGAAAAACACAACCTTCATTTCATATGCTATAAATACTCTGTGTGATCTGAGGTTGAAAAGACAGCTTCACTATTTACACTTCAGTGTCCTACCACCTGTAAAGGCTAAATTCACCCTAGAGAAAGAGTTGGCTTTCCCCTGCCAGTTTGAAACCAGTTAATAGCTGTACTTTGTTAGCTCTGCTCTGACTGTTCGCTGGTGACGACTGATGGAAGGTTTTGATTGTATGCCAGGTGTTGAGATGCCTAATCCAACCAGAAGGTTTGTTTCCCATGTAAAGCCGAACAATTACAGCTGTGGCAATTAAAGTCACAAAAGGAGTTAAGCACAATTGCATGTAGAGGAGTCCTAAAAAGTATTTTAAAAAAGTGAATTTACAAATAATAAATACAAATTTAATGATTACCTGGTGCTTTCTTGCAGCAACGGCTTTTTGTTTGTTCATTGGTAATGATATGCACAATTCCTTATTTTTGCATTTCCTACAAATCCTGCATTCATACGAAATATTATGCCTTACAGAATAAGTGTGATTTTCTTTTATTTTAATCTGGTAAAAAGAGGACTTCATTTTCCAGGACTATCAAATGTTGTTTTGAAGGTTAGATGTTTTCATGTAAATGGTATTGCTGTTTTTGAAATGCACTGAATTTATAGCCTTGTCTCTCTACCTCCTTTAAAAAATGAAGTAGTAGCTAATCCATGCTGAGTAACCTCTTTAAATTGTGACTTTCCATGTGCTGTTTGTTAAAGAAGCCTAAGATTTAAGAAGAACGTGACAGAAACAATGAATAAACCAAAAAAATGTAATTCATTCTTCTTCGTGTTTTAAATACAGCTATTTTGAACTGGAGAGCAGTGGCCTACGGGATGAGATTAGATATCACTACAGGTTTAATGGGAAGTCAAGAACAGAGGTGTTTCCGTACCGTCTGGCAGATGGACAGTGGCATAAGATTGCTGTGTCACTTAGTGCATCCCACCTTCTGCTCCATGTGGACTGCAACAGGTAAGAGGCTATGTTCAGTAATATAAATTTCTTTTTTAAAAAATGCCCTCTTCTCTTACACAGGAATAAAATTGGAATAGGAGAATTAAAAAAAAAATTCTAACTTAAAAAGCACACTAGACTGCCATGGGATAAGAAAAGGAAAACAAAGCATTGAAATGAAACAATTCATTGTGATTATGAACAAATGTGGAAAAGGTTGATTGCTGACTGGGGAGTATTAAATGCATCTCTAGTTTAGGCACTGGGTGATATTACATTTGACTGTGATTGCATTTAAGTGTGATAGATTGGTGTGCAGTCTGTTATCGTGTGAACTGCTTCACTCAGCATACCTGAAAACTTGAAAAATAGATAAATGTGTATTTTATTTTATTTTATTTTATTTTATTTTATTTTATTTTATTTTATCAAGCAATACACTTTTATGGATTTTTCCACCCGTTTCTCCACTTTGAAACTTCTGAGAAACCTGGAAAGTTCTTTTTGCATGTCTGGAACTGGTGATTTTTATTTTCTGAAGGATATTCTGACTGTCATTGCATTTAAAAAAAAAAGTTATGAAGTCTGCAAGATGGCAGATTGTCAGGCCTTCAAGGAATAAAAAGCTGCAAACTCAATCTCTCTTCCCTAGAATTTGTCTTTTCTTGGGACTTGATCTCACAATGCATTGAAGACCAGCTTTTGCCAATGTAGTGGTTGATGAGGAAACTGCAAACTTGAAACTAGGACCTTCAGAATTGTCTTTAGAAATGAGGAAAATGAACCATTGCTTGGTCTTCTTGCACTGAAATGAATATAAAAAACATCCTTTGCCTTCAGTGAAAAGATCAGCATATACATTTTGGAATTGCGGCGCTTAAATGGATAGAGTGATGTAGCAGATATTTCTTTCTAAAGTCTTATTTTTTTTCAGGGAAGTAAAATAAAATTATGTGAGTGTTACGGGAGTGTGTGGTTATTGGAACATTTGAAAAAGTTTTAATTTTGACCACAGTAATTATGAGATACTGTTTTGAGAAGAAACTTATAACCATTTTCTGCAACTGCATTAACTGCTGACAGTAAAAATCTAATCTCAAGGAAGGTTACTTATTAAATCCTTTTATTTGGACCCTAGAAGCAATTAACTGCTTAGAGCAATTTTAATTTCATTGAGACGTGAAATCTACAATTTGTAAAGATCGTCTCAATTTCAGTCTTCTGTCTTATTTATCTCTTCGCTTATAGCAGTATACTTTTTTGTTTGTTTATTGACATACTGGATTTGAAGACAGGCTCTTCATTGTCTCCTATGAACTCTTTTTTTTTTTTTAATGAATAGCAACTGTATTTTAGGAAGACTCTTTTTCAAAGATTGTTTTGCTGGCTACCTTCTTGTACACGACGTGAAAGTAAGACAGCACAAAATGCTTGCCTGGTGCAGAAGTCTATCCAGGGACAAGAACTGCACACGGCCATGGTTATAGCCTGATTTTCTTTACAGCGACAGGCTGCAATGAATAAATACAATTACAGAATGAGCTGTGCTTTCATATGAGATGACAAGTGTGTATTGTTGTCTCTGTCAGGTAGCCCTGAAGATGACTGATCCGTCAGAGTGTGCCTTAAGGTGGTATTTCTCAAGGCTGCTCACAGTATAAATCCATACCTAACTGCCTCAGTTTGGGTGTGTATTTTATGACAACTCCTGTAGAAAAGTAGAATCATAGAACAGTCTGGGTTGGAAGGGACCTTAAAGATCATCTAGTTCCAGCCCTCCACCCGCTGTGGGCAGAGCACGTCCTACTAGATGAAGTTGTTCAAAGCCCCATCCAACCTGGCCTTGAACCCCTCCAGGATGGGGCAGCCACAACTTCCCTGGGCAGCCTGTGCCAGGGACTCACCACCCTCATCATGAAGAAATTCTTTCTTATGTCTAGTCTAAATCTGATCTGCCCCTCTCCAATTTATACCCATTGCCCCTACTCCTATCACTTCAAGCCTTTGTAAATGGTCCCTCCCCAGCCTTCCTGTAGGCCCCTTCAAGTACTGGAGTGGGAATAGTTTTGAAAGTTTGGCTTGAGGGCAGTTCATAGTAGGAGTTTAATTCAAGAAAAAAAAAAGAAAAAAAAAAGTCTTTTAATTTCCTCACTCAACTACAGCATCTCTGTTCAGTTAATTATAGAATTTCATGTATGTTGGTGTTAGTTTCCTTTATATCTCAATGGCCTACATCTCTGCACTCAGAAGAGGAGTCAACATCTTGTTCATCTTTACAGTAGTATTTCCTGATGAAGCTACAATAAACGTTGAAAACTGTGAAAATGTTGAGCAAGCCAACGAGAGTTACTTCTGAGCACTACTGATCCTCAGCCTTCTTCATGTTAGTGTCAGGAAAGAAGCAGCTGAGGGTATGCACAAAATCCAGTGTTAAGAGCTGTAAACTTTAGATGTAAATGCCACCATATTAGGCTACTGTGTTGTTGCTGGCACTCAGGCAGAGTTCAGGATGCTTAATGAGAAGAGATACTTCTGCAGACATAGTCGAACAAGTCAGTCACAGGGAAAGAGAATGCGACTGCAATCAATAGATTCACTTATCACACCTCCTACAGAGATTGTCATCAGAACAAGAATTTAGCTTGAAGTGTACCTATCGAGTTAAAGAAGTTCTGAGTTTTTCCTTATTGCTCTCTCCCCTGTAAAAAGTGAAAACCAAAAACCAAGGAAAAAGGAAGACCCACAAAATTAATCCCTTGGATTCCTGATGGATTTCTGTAAGGAAGTTGTTTCCTTGAAAATAGGCATGGGTTTGTAAAATGTGTTCCTTTGGTTGTTTAGAGATATGGTAATACGTTATACGTTTGAAAAAGTGTTCTGTGTGATGTGGGAATGCAGTGTTATTAACATTAACCTCTATCTGAGAGTGCATTCAAAGTGTTTACACTGGGAAAAATATCTGGCCACAACCTAATTGTGCTGTAGGATTTGTATTGATGCCCAAAGATAGTCTTTTGCCTCCAGAAACCTCAGTGGATCAGAAAGCATTAGGGACAAAACTTTTAATTTGTAAACAGATAGTCGAATCTACTTTTATTCTTCCCAGCCTTATCACCCACATTACTCTGATTTGTAGAATTGCTTTGACATTTGGTGCTTGATTGTCTTTTGGATTCAATTCAAAGTTGACTTGTTTTTCAGGCCCGGATAGGTTAGGAAGAAGTACTTGAGAACTGGTAAAAGCCTTTAGTGCTTTGAAGAGACATCTTTAAAACAGTATAATTGCCTTTATTCTAATGAGATGTAATATGATGGGGGAGGCATATGTATCAAAGGAGTACATTTGCCTGAGTATGTGCCCCTTTGAAATCAGCTCCTGCTGCATCTTACTTGCTGCTTTTGGTGCTCCTTCAAGAACAAAGAGCAAGACTTGTCTCTGAGTGATGCTGGAGCTTGGAGCTGTTGACACAGGAAGGATGTTGAGAGTCCAGACTTAAAAGGTGTTGAATGTCACTGGACTTTTCTCCACTGACTTGCAGAGCCTTTGTGTTGGGTCTTGGCAGTAACCTCTAGGCACAGATACATTTCAAATGACTGGCATAATAAGCAGCAGGTCTACTTACTAACATGCTTTTAACATTTTAGTAGGGTTCTGAAAGCTTAGAAGAATGAAAAGACTGATCAATTATGAATGTACAACTGATGCACAAGTAAAATTTGTGCTAAAAGTAACATGGAAATGAAGTATGCTGTGGTTAATTACCTCGCATCTTCAATGCTGAGCCCGCTATGGTGAACAAATTTTATTTCAAAATACTGGTTATGTGTAGCTTCTGTGCTCTAGGGAAAAGGGGGTTGTCAGGGCTTTCTGGTGAGTTTTTAAGCTATGCTAGAGCAACTGTGTTATTGTCAGAGTGTCCTTAAATAACCTATTGGGTTAATATGTGTTGAAATCTGAACAGGCTGGACCACTGGGCTGAGACCAATGGCATGAGGTTTAACATGGCCAAATGCCGGGTCCTGCACTTGGGGCACAACAACCCTATGCAACTACAGACTAGGAGAAGTCTG
>WAAB01011295.1:0-19415 GCA_013389865.1 Piaya cayana
GCGATTCTATTCTATGATTCTATAGAGGCCAGAGAGGAGAGCTCAGCGCCTGCTCCTCCTCCTCCCCTGGTGAGGAAACTGCAGAGCACGATGAGGTCTCCCCTCAGTCTCCTCTTCTCCAGGCTGAACAGACCTGGTGATTTCAGCTGCAACTCACACTCTTCCCCTCTAAGCCCTTCCCCAACTCTGNAAGTCCCCAGCGCTGAGCCACCAGGGCCGCCAGCAGAGGGGAGCAGGGCTGGCTTCTGCCCAGCAAAGGCGCAGCTTGTCAGAGCAGAAAAGGGGACATTCTTCGTGGAGTGCCTCGGGGGATGGAAGATGCACCAGGAGAAAGAAAAAAAAAGACTGGAGGGGGCTGGAGAGCAACAGGGCTGGGGAAGGGGTTGGACAACAAGTCTTACAAGGAGCAGCTAAAGAACCTGGGGCTGCTTACGCTGGAGAAGAGGAGGCTGAGAGGAGACCTCATCGCTCTGCAGCTCCTGGAAAGGAGGTTGTGGAGAGGTGGGTGCTCAGCTTTTCTCCCAAGTAACTGATTTGGAGCTAGGCTAAGTACTAACAGGATAAACATTGTTTAGCAGCTTGAGATAAGCACTAGCACTTAAGGGTAAACAGAATAGTAATAATTTAGCCGAAGCAATCGACACTTGAAGGATACCGGAGTAGAAACTGCTCATACTTAAAGAATACATAGTATGACAATTGTTTAGCTAAACCCACGTATTTCTATAAGATTTATGTAGGAAGGGGGCCTGTTGTTAAAAGATTTCTGACAAGCAGGACAAGTCATCTGGACATGTGATAAGAGTGGAAACACCATTGATAAGGGCAACTGGATTCCTGAGAGCACGGATGCAGAAGGAAGTTAAGACAACTGCCCCCATCCCTGGGGGGATCTTTCACAGGCAGAAAACAGGAAGAGGACTCTTCTCAAACTCATTATAATAAGAAATGAGGAAAGTTTATGCATATGTATGCACGTTTTTAGAATATGTAACAGTTCACTGTATAAAGGCAAGATGAGTTGCCACAATGGGAACACAGGTTGTTTTGGAGAAATGATTCTCCCCTGCGTCTCAGGGCTGAATGAACATACCTACTTTATAACTTTATAAGTTACGGAGTCTTGATTCCGCGTGTCACAACAAGTGGCAGGATGAGAGGAAATGGCCTCAAGTTGTGCCACAGGAGGTTTGGTTGGAAGTGACCCCTAGATTCCATCACTAAAAGAGTGGTGAAGCCTTTGCACAGACTGCCCAGGGCAGTGGGAGTGTCTCCATCCCCGAATGGGTTCAAAACCCATGTAGATGTGGTGCTTTAGGACAGGGTTTAGCAGGCGCAGTGGCGTTGGATGAGCTGAGAGATCTTTTCCAACTTTTATGATTCTATGATAGAGCGGCTGGAGCCAGGATGGCCTTTATTAAGCCCAGTGATATCTTAACATGAAGGATGAGTACTTGGGGAGGAAATAAAATAACAGAGATGAAGGACAGCTTTGAGGGCAGATCAGCAGTGGATGGGGCAGATCCTGCTACCAACAGCCCAGCAGTGATGAAAGCTCCCACAGGAGCGGTGGGCAGAGCACAAGCTTGCACAAATGTGAGTAGTAAAGATACCATAAATTATGTTAGTTAGAGTAAATTATGTTAGTTAGAGTAAATTATGTTAGTTAGAGTAAATTATGTTCCTGTTTGTCCCATAAAGCATCCTTTTGGGCTTTTGATGCTAATTATTGTAAACTTAATGGAAGTACACTGGCTGCAGTCCCTGTGGTGGCCACTTGTATTAACATAGTGGGGAGAAAGGGCCATAAAACTGAACACATCAGGAGATTCTGTAGCAAATGGCTTCTGATCATAAAGATAAATCTTGCACAGAAGTGTGCATTTGCATAGGTCATGATGCCCTGACTTGATGGCAGGTATTTTGCAGTTTTCTGGCACTTTTGA
This sequence comes from Piaya cayana, assembly GCA_013389865.1. Lineage (NCBI taxonomy): Eukaryota > Metazoa > Chordata > Aves > Cuculiformes > Coccyzidae > Piaya > Piaya cayana. Next base: position 1,947 of record WAAB01011295.1, read on the forward strand.
ACCTTTCAAGAGAAAGACAGATCTAAGGTCGTTGGCTGTGGAAACTCAGAGGAACAGAGCTCCTCTAAAAATGTTTTCAGTGGGTGTGGGGTGCAGCTGTGTCAGATGCAGAGGAGGCAAAATCCAGAGGGCATTGGCCTGAGAGGATGAAGTCTACAAACATTCTTGCATTTAGTGACATGTCCCAAAGATGGGGTTTAACTCCATGGTATGGCACATGAGAAGAGGGGCAAGAGGAGAACAGGCTACTAAGCAAAGGCAGAGACACATTAAAAACCTGAAACCCTGCTAACTTACCCGGACCCAGGGGGGAAAGAAGAGTTGCAGGACTATGCAGAGCAATTGGAGCTGAGGACTCTGAGGACTACAACTCTACAACTATCTGAAAGGAGGTTGTGGAGAGGAGGGAGCTGGCCTCTTCTCCCAAGTGACAGGGGACAGGACGAGAGGGAATGGCCTCAAGCTCTGCCAGGGGAGATTTGGGCTGGACATTAGGAAAAATATTTCACAGAAAGGGTGACTGGGCACTGGCAGAGGCTGCCCAGGGAGATGGTTGATTCACCTTCCCTGGAGGTGTTTAAGGCATGGGTGGACGAGGTGCTGAGGGGCATGGGTTAGTGATTGATGGGGATGGTTGGACTCGATCCATTGGGTCCTTTCCAATCTAGTCTATGATTCTATGACTAGGAGGAACTAGAGTTCTGGAGCCCTCAGCAGAGAAAGGACATGGATCTGTTGGAGCGAGACCGGAGGGTGCCATGGAGATGATCCAAAAGCTGGAGCACCTCCCATATGAGGACAGGCTGAGAGAATTGGGGTTGTTCAGTCTGAAGAAGAGAAGGCTGTGGAGAGACCTTAGAGCAGCTTCCAGCACTGAAAGGGGTCCCAGGAAAGCTGGAAAGGGGCTCTCGATCAGGAAGGGAAGGGAGAGGATGAGGGGGAACAGTTTTCATGTGCCAGAGAGGAGATGGAGATGAGATCTTAGGGAGAAATGTTTTGCTGTGAGAGTGGGGAGGCCCTGGCCCAGGTTGCCCAGAGCAGTGGTGGCTGCCCCATCCCTGGAGGGGGGGGTTCAAGGCCAGGTTGGATGGGGCTTGGAGACATTGGATCCAGTGGGAGGTGTCCCTGCCCATGGCAGGGGTGGGACTGGATGGTCTTTGAGGTCCCTTCCAACCCAAACCATTCAATGAATCTATGATACTATGATTCTATGGGCTAGGGCAGCATGGCATGATTGGTCCTACTGGCAGCTGGGGCCACTTGTTTCCATGGTTTTGAGGTCACAAAGCCAGCCCCTAAGGAGAGAGTAGGGGAGAAAATCCAGAAGAAAGGACCTGTTTGAGCCACAGAAGTCTGATAGCCAGTATAGCTTTGTAAACAGCCTCATGGTCCCACCAAGATTTCCAGTCCTGCTTGGGCTTGGGCAGGTGCTTTGGCAGAATTCCCCTGGGGATGTCTCTAAGCCTCAGACACAAATTAATAGGCTCTCATGAACTGAATGCAAGTCTGACGGGATTAGGGAAAGCTGAGGAGAATGTCACCTTTGACAGCTCACGTGCAAGGAACTCACACGAGCAGCTGAGGGAAGGCGGGTGGGTGGGAGAGCTGTCACAGTCCAATCTGGTTATGGCTGTGCAGGATTCACAAATACCCTCTAAATGCTGATGAAGTAATTGGGGCACCAGCAGTATCAGAACATCTCCAGCGGGATGGGGATTAAAATGCCCAGTGCAAAACAAGCCAGGTAGCAACAGGCTGTGCTGTGAACTGGCCAGGTGGGAATTGCTCATCAGAAAGTTTGGCAGAAGAAAAAAATAAGCAGCTCAAATAGTTTATGAATGAGATAAAATAGAAGTTTGTTGTAAGTTTAATATAATTATGGTAAATTAGCCATTACATAATGGTGAGGCATGCACATTTAACACAGCCCTTTGGGCCTGTCTTATGTGTGTGGCCTTTATGAGTAAAAGCCACTGGGATTGCATCTGCAGTGCCGGTGGGGATGGGAAGGTGGGAAGCAGAGGGAGAACACTGACACCAGGACCTGTAGGACTTGTGTTCCTGAGCACAGGCTCTCTAGCTCACCTTCCCCAGCCTCCAGCAGGCAGGGGCTGGCTCTGCCTGCTCCTCGGAGGGAGGAGCAGGCTTCAGCACAAAGCAAGAAAGCAAGGCAGGATGCTTTCTGTCAAAGCCTCATTATTCAAATTCAAGCTCCTCTTTCCTATCCAGAAAACAGCACGTCAAGAAACAGCAAGACTGTAGCAGCAGCACTCTCTGGGGAGAAGAGTTAAAAGTAATATCTTAAGCATCAAGTTTATGTAATACAGGAAAGCCTTGTGGTTGTTTGCTCTTTGACTGGAGTCCCCAGGCAGACTTCAAAGTGGCCTTCCCCCCCAGCTTGAATCTCTTCACCCAGCACTGGGTTTCATCTAAGGAGCCAAAGCCCAAGTGGCAAAGAGAGCCCCTTGGAAGCTGGAGGTGTTTAAGGCACAGGTGGACGAGGTTCTAAGTTAATAGCAGGCCTTTAGTGATTGATAGGAATGGTTGGACTCGATGATCCAGTGGGTCTTTTCCAACCTGGTTATTCTATGATTCTATGATTCTATGAAAGTGCCTCCCTGTTAGCACAGGGCCACCCACCTCAGCTCTCCCGCTACATACTGTGCCCCTACTCTAGGTGCAAGGACAGGCTTAGGAAGAGGGGGGACAGTGACACCGGGAGTGGGACACTAGTTCATCCATACTCAGCACACCCAGGAGGCACCGCTCTGCACCTTGTGACCACTTGGCACAGCTTGGGATGTGGTACCAACTTCCAGCCAATGCCTACACCTCATCCTCTCCATCTCAGCTCCAGCCTTTGCCTACAATGTAACTTCCAGGCTTTAATTAAATCTCCATGAAACATCCAGTTGAGATGCTTAATTTAAAGTGAGAGCTAATTAATTTTATGGGCCTTAGCTTCATCTGTTTTATTTCTGGGATGTGATGGTAGGGAGCACAGGGAGCAATTCAGCCACCAACTATTGGAAACTGTCTAGACAGTCCTGGCCCATAAGTGTGGCTGATAGCCACGTGCGAGGCTGGTAGCTGACTCAACATCATCACTAGGCTCGCTCTCACTCCTCCGTCGAGACGCTCAGTTGAGCAGAAGAGAAAGATGCTGCACTGGGTCCTATTCTGTCTGGGTTAAGCCTTGGTCCTGCAACAGCTGAACCCAAGTCCAGGCACCATGTGGCAGGAATGGGGTCTGTTCCTCAGGGACCAGCTCAGCAAGATATTGCCTCATCATGAGTTTTCCATCCTTGCAAGGACCTTCCTTCCCCACTCAACCCAGCCCCCTGGCTCTTTGGAGCAGAATTAGAGCCAAAGCTTTTTATTTCAGTGCATGAGAAACCCAGCTCCACTGCAAAGACCCTCACAGCCATGGAAGCTTGGTGGAGCATTTTCAGCAGCATCTACTCAGACTGGGGTTGCACAGACCAATTTTTCCCTGACTTTTCCATCCCTGGGGTGTTGCTAATGCTGGTGCCAGTTGTAAGAACACCAGTATGGAAGACAGCCTCCACCTGCTCCCTCAGCCTGCTGAGCCCATGGCACAGCCCCTGTCCACTTGCTGCAGGAATGCTGCCAACCAAACCAGGGGATGGAGAGCAAAGCTCTTGCCTGGAGCAGACCAGGACTGAAGCACGTCAGCTAGATTGGGGAAGGAGGAGATTTCCTTGCTGGAGCTGACACCATCCCAGGAGCTTGGCAGCTGAAGGTCTGCAGGTGCTAGAGTCCAACTGACCTCTCAGCACGGTCACCTCTGCAGAGCATCATGCTGATTGTGCCTCTGCTGGAGGAACCTAAGATGTTCTCAAGGACCTGCTGGCTCCTGCTTTACTGCTGACAGCAAAGGGCCTGCTATTAAAATGTGATTGAAAACATGAATCATCTCTTCAATTAAACAGACTTGCTCTGTGCCAGGAAATTTCACTCTTTGTCAGGATCTTTGTTTTTAAAGGGGCATAAATCTCAGGCAAGGCTAAAGATTGGCTCCTGGACTCTCTCTCACAGAGCGACAGTGATATATCTTGTGCACCTTGGTACCAGAAAGGAAATAAAATTAACAATAAATATTTATTTATAAGCCACAGTAAGCCTGAAAGTGTCTAAACATTCACAAGAGTGGCATTATTGCTCTGTAAACTCACCTTGCTTGGGATCTGATAACATCTTGCCTAGGTCAGCCCTCTCTGGCCAGAAGTAGGAGACCAGGTCACTTTGAGGGTTAGCTGGCAGAAAATAGACTTTTCTAGTGGAGATCATGCACTGTCCCACCACACCTGCTGGGTAGGATGGACAAGGAGCAAACAAAGAGGTCACAGAAGACCAGCTTGTTTTTCAGCATGACATCCACAGACGCAATGCATCACTCTGTAGTGCTCAGGGTCCCTTCTGAAGCACGGGGCACTGAGTACAGCCTGGGGTCCTCTGGCTTGCACAGGATACAGGAGTGAGATGCAGGCATCCTGAGTCTCCTTCCTGGCCAGATCTGGTTTTGCTGTGGCCACAACCAATCTCTCCTCTTCCCCCATGACTCTGTATAAGAAGGGAGGGCTGGGACTCTGGTCAATGGTTAAAACTCAGTGGTTTTAAGCAGAAAGAGGGGAGATTGAGATAAGATCTTGGGAAGAAATGTTTTGGTGTGAGGTGGTGAGGGCCCTGGCGCAGGTTGCCCAGAGCAGGGGTGGCTGCCCCATCCCTGGAGGGGTTCAAGGCCAGGTTGGATGGGGCTTGGAGCCCCTGATCCAGTGGGAGGTGTCTCTGCCCATGGCAGGGGTTGAGACTGTATGGTCTTTGAGGTCCCTTCCAACCCAAACCATTCTGTGATTCTGTGAGTCTATGATTCTATGACTCATGCTGTCTGTATCAGGGGGTTGTGGTGGAAACACACTGTTTGTAAAGAGCTTGGGCACTTTGTGTGTGATGGTAAATCCATGCAAATGCCAGTCGCAAAATTATTTCAAGCATATTGGGAGAGATGAAGGACCACACTGAAATGTTAACGTCACCAGGGCCGTGGCACTGTTGCTCTCCCTTGCCACACCAGCAATCAGACTTTCCTCTGAGCAGAGCTGCTCAGGGTGTGCTTCCCTGCCCCAGTGGGTAGGAGCTGAGCTCCTGCAGCCCTGCCCCGCTCCAAGTCTGTGTCTCACTCCAGGTTCTGGCTACCCTGCCCGGTTCCAGGGAGTGATCCCATCCCTGATACTCATGCCATTTAGTTGTAGTGCCTCACTGGTATTTACAGAGGGTTCCCAGAGAGTTACCTCCCATCCACCAACACTTTGGTCAACATTGACAGAGCCTGCAAGAAAGGTGTGAGAATGCACTGGCAAATAGTGTAATGTATTCACCAAGAAATATATTCTGAGCTGCCTTTAGCATCTGAGCAATGCAAGGATGAAATGTGGAACAGATCAGAGCAAGAGAAACTGCATCTGGAGCCAAATGTTAATGTTTCTACAACGGTGAGGAGGAAAACCCAGCCCTGAACCTCCTGCCCCTCAGCCTTCTCTCAAAGCAAATTCATTTGCATTTGTGACTTTAAGACAGCTCAGCAGAGCAGCACCTCAGTGATGCACTTGGCAATCACATTTGAAAAATGGAAGCAGTAATGTCAGCAGAAAAGCTCATTAAGGATCACTTATAATCTCCTCCGCCACCCTCCCCCCCTAGGATGTTGGATGAAGCCACTTACAGCCCAGGCTGCAGAGAATGTGGTGCTGCACAGCTATTGCAGGACATGTCCCTCAGCTCAGCTTTTCCACTAGTAAACGCGGTCCTCAGGCCCCCATCTGAGTTTTTAGAGGATATCACAGTAAGGATCTCACTGCCTTACAACCTGTCCATGTCAGCCTGTTGCTGGACAAAGGAAGGCTGTGGGGTCCGCCAGGATCCTGCTGGTTCCTCTCCATGCACTGTTGTGACTGTGTCCATTGTTGCTTGAGGGTAGGGGAGTGACGAGACAACTCAGCTCTGTGCAAGTCTTATGGCTCAGTGAAGAAGCTCCAGAAAGGGCTGGTTTTGATGCTATGCTCCGAGCTACCTACTTCTGCACTGAACTAGGCTGAGATCTCTTCCCCACAGGCCAGTATCACAGCACAGCCTCAGCAAAGCCTGAAAGTCACCTCCTGGAGTCATAGAATCACTAACGCTGAAAAAGACCTCTCAGCTCATCCAGTCTAACCATCAGTCCAACCCCACTGTGCCTGCCAAACAATGTCCCCAGCTGCCACAACCACATGTTTTTTGAACCCCTCCAGGGATCACTCTTTCAGTGAAGAATTTTTTCCTAATATTCAATCTAAACCACGTCTGGTACAGCTTCAGGCCATTTAATCTCATCCTGTCACTTGTTACTTCAGAGAAGAATCCAGCACCCGCCTCACCAGGAGCTGCAGAGAGCAATGAGGTTTTTCCTCAGCCTCCTCTTCTCCTGGCTAAATAATCCCAGGTCCCTCAGGTGCTCCCACAACCCCTGTTCTCCAGACCCTTCCCCAGCTCCATTCCCTTCTCTGCACTGTCTTTCCTGCACTGAGGGGTCCAAAACTGAACAAAGGATTTGAGGTGCAGTCTCACCAGTGCCAAGTCCAGGGGGATGATCCCTTCCCTGCTCCTGCTGGCCACCCCATGGCTGATCCAAGCCAGGATGCTGTTAGCCTTCTTGGCCACCTGGGCCACTGCTGGCTCGTGTTCAGCCAGTCATAAAGCTGGGTGGCTTCAGGTCACAGCCAGTGGGAGCGATGAACAGTGGGAGTTGTTATCTCCAAAATGCTCTTAAATTGGCTGCCGCAGCTTTCCACTGTGGCCTGCCTGGTGGCCCTGAGCCACTTCAGTCCTGTTAGCATTTGCAGGGAGGGGAAGGAACTGCGACCCTGTCCTTCTCTGGGGTCTCAGAAACATCTGCATCTCTGTCACAGAAGGAAGATGGGGAGCACCCTGCCCTTGTCCTTGCCTTGGGGATGACTGGGTACTTTTAAGGCTCATACTGGGATATTGATTTCCAGCGAGAGTTGGGAACAGGGAGGGATTTGCCCCCATATCCACACACACAGAGACACAAGTGATTTGTCTTGTGACCCACCATGCCCACTACCTGGGGACAAACTGGGTACAGAGATGAATGTGTCCACCTGCAGATCACGGCTTCCCTGAGGGTTCTGCAAACCATTCATGTTTGTAATGAGTGTCTTTTACCCATTGGTGGCACCATTGATGAGATAATTAGAGCTAGAACAGGAACTGCAGCAAAAGACCTATACCCTCCACTGCTGCATCTGGGAGCTGTAATGTGTTTGGAAGCCTTTCTTCCTAGACTACCAGGAAGATCTCCTTTGTAGACGCTGATATAAAACCTACCAGCTCCCAGGGTGATTTAGTGGCTGGAAGGAAACGTTTATTGCCTTCAAAACCCACCAACCCTCCATGCTTCTGAGCAGACATCCTAGGCATTTGCAGAAAGGGAGCTGCGAGACCAAAAACCTGCACAGGAGAAGGCAGCGGTTGGATGGGAGTCATTGCCCCGCTTAAGCAAGGAGCAAAGTGTAGCCAGAGTTGGGCCTGAACTCTCCACAAAGCATCTTAAAACACCTTGTTCTTTTGCAGCCAAGCTTTTTTTAAACCTCAAGCCGCAGCAGATGCTGCTGAGCTGACAAATCGCATCCCTGACAGATGTTTTATCCTGCTTTAAGCGAGGAGGGGTTCAAAGAAGATGGGTTTCAAAACCCACTTGAAAAGTGAAGAATAACAGGGGTATCAATGTCAGTACAAAAACGCTGGGGAAGGGTAAGAATGTTTTTAGGAAGGGGTTTTAGGCGAGGAAATGGTCTGGATTGCTCTGTTTTCAAGGCAGCTCCTGCTTGTCAGAGATGATCTGGGTCAGCTGTTTCAGCCCTGAATGTCTGTTTCTGCCCATACTCCCCAAATAATCCAGGAGAGTTACTAGAGAGAGTTTTAACAAACAGATTTGAGGGTTTTAATAAATGTTTGCTGTCTGAGATACCCATCATAGCCAGCATATCTGACAATGTCCCGACTGAGCAAATAGATTCAAGCAACATCACCCACATTCTTTGTAGGCTACTACTAAAGGAACAACCAGAGAGGCAACTCAAAGTCTTATATTTACTCTACAGTCACTTGTGTCTCTGTGACCTGGGATGGAAAGGGAAGTCTGGAGCTGCGTGCATGATGCTCCAGCGTGTTTGTGACAGCTGCTAGGACTCCGTGGGGCTGTACATGGGCAGGGACGTGTGCTGCACATGCCCAGTGCAGCCCTGCTCTGTGTTTTGGGGACCTCTGCAACCCTGCACCTGCTTTCCCCATCCCTCCCTGCCGCCCCATCCTTTTCCTGCTCTGATTCTGTCAGTCTTGGCGCTGTTTGAAGCTGGCTTTTCCAGGGTGGGCTGTCAGACTAGATGGGGTTTCAAGCAGAAGCTCCTGACGTGCTATTAGTATGCAGAGATGAGAGGAAGTTTGCAGGAACTGTGGGAGCTGTGAAGAGCAGCTTTTGAGGAGGCAGCAAGGGCCGGAGCTCTTGGGAGCAAGGAGAGGGCTCTGGGTGAGCACTCCAGCCCATCCATCCTCTTGGGTTGGGGTCAAGCATTAAGGGAGCAGAGAGGCTGGGCTGGAGCCAAGGCAGCCCCCCCGTGCTGTCCTGTCTGCATGACCGTGCAGAGTATCTGAAGGGGGCTACAAAGAAAGCTGGGGAGGAACTTTTTACAAAGGCATGGAATGATAGGGCTAAGGGGAATTGCTTTCAACTGGAAAGGGGCAGATTTAGACTAGACATTAGAAAGAAATTGTTCACAATGAGGGTGGGGAGGCCCTGGCCCAGGTTGCCCAGAGCAGGGGTGGCTGCCCCATCCCTGGAGGGGTTCAAGGCCAGGCTGGATGGGGCTTGGAGTCCCTGATCCAGTGGGAGGTGTCCCTATTCATGGCAGAGGATTGGAATTAGATTATTTTTAAGGTCCGTTCCAATTCAAACCATTCTATGTTAATATGATTATGTGACCCAACACTGCTGATGTGGTGGGGGTCCTGCCATACCCCTGTAGTGTGGTGCTGGTGGCAGCTGGGGGGCAGCTTTGCTGTAAGGTCGGCCCCACTTGGAGGCAAAGCTTTTGCACCCTGCAGCACCAAGGATTTTTGCTGGCATATTTGTGTGAACCTGTCATGCACCACAGGCTCTCCTGGACCAGGAAGGGCAGCTCACAATTCTCATCATGGCCCATCTTGCAAAAAAGCCTGGAATTGGGAAAAGTGGGTCAGTGAAAGTCTGTGTGTGCTGGTACTTCTCTCCCTGGGCTGAAGCCCACAGCAGCGAGCAAGACCAGCATTCCATGGCAGCCAGAGCCAGCTCGTGACTCCTCTGGCATGCAGGGATAGAAGAAGTACTGCAAGTTTCAAATTAATTGCAAGTTCAATGACTGCGTACATGAATATTCAGCTACCCACCCCTCTCATGAATATGCATGGTATGCAAATGCAAGTGGAAGCAAAATGTGAGATGGGGTGTTGGCACAAATGCAGGGGGAAGGCAGACAGTGGGAGGCAGAGTTGGAATCAGCAGCCCCTGCTCCCTGGCGACCCACTTGCCCCTGCAGTCTGGTGCACGGGGACAATGAACATAAGGAGCTATGGGACTGCAGGAGACAATCAAGCTGGCGGTATGTTCATTTGGGGTCACATGTGTGCACATTGGCAGGGAGAAGTGTTAAGACTTTCTCTCTTGTCCCAGAAAATATTTCCCAGTTGCCCCTCTAGGACATGATATCTCAAAGGGATAGTGGAGCCAGTGGAGACCCTCAAGGCTCCCCACACTCTTTGGGTGATTCTTGATTCTTCAGAGCTCTTCGGTCATCCAGAGTTCAGTCACCACATGGGTTGAAGAGAATAATAAAATCATAGATTCATAGAACACTTTGGGTTGGAAGGGATCTTCACAGATCACCCAGTCCAACCCTGCTACAGGAGTAGGGACATCTTTAACCAGATCAGGTTGCTTAGAGCCTAGTACAGTATAAGCTTGAATGTTTCCAGGGTTGGGGTCTTCACCACCTCCCTGGGCAATGAGGGCCAGTGTTTCACCACCCGCACTGTAGAAGATTCCACCTTATGTGCACTCTTAAGTCTCCCCTCCCTTAGTTTAAAACTATTCACTTTGACCTGTCAGAACAGGCCTTGCTAAAAAGTCTATCCCCAGCTTTTCTGGCACCACTTTCAGCACTGAGAGCTGCTATAAGGTCTCCCAGAAGCCTTCTCTTCTCCAGGCTGAACAAGACCAGCTCTCTCAGCCTGTCCTTGGATGGGAGGTTCTCCAGCCCTTAGATCATCTTTGTGGCCTCTCTCTAACAGCTCCATGTCCTTCCCATGCTGAGGACTGCAGAACTGGATGCAGGACTCCAGGTGGGGTCTCAGCAGAACACAGCAGAGGGGCAGAATCCTCTCCCTCTCCCTGCTGGCTACACTGCAGGTGATGAAGTCAGGACACAGTTGACTTCTGGACTGTGAGCGCATGTTGTCAGATCTTGTTCAGGTTTTCATCCCCCAGCACCCCAAGTCCTTCTCCCCAGGGCTGCTCCCAACCATATTATCCCCCAGCCCGTACTGCTACCACGGGAAAGTCTGACCCAGATGTAAGATCTCACACTTGGCCTTGTTGAACCTCATGAGGTTCACATGTATCTCCTTCTCCAGCCTATCCAAGTCCCTCTGGGTGATATCCAGGCACAGGGAGAGCAGACTGAAGGTAGAGGAGCTCTTAATCCAAACACAGCCTGTGAATTGACATTATGTCATCACATCTGGACTTCTGCATCTCCCAAGTAAGGAGATAATAAGGGTCCTTGTAGGAACCAAGCTTCAGTCAGTCCATTGCACTCTCATAAAACCATCCCACATGAGTCTAACAGTCAAAAAACCCCTGCTGTTCATGTGCTGAAAGCAGAATTAAAGCCTGAGAGTAGTAATGGTGCAAATACCCACACTGCCGTGTTGATGCAAAACTCCTTGTTGTGATCACCGAGCTACTGAGGAATCTGCACCAGCATGGTTTGGTTGGAAAGCTTTGGAGCTCTGAAGGTACTGGAGCTGGGGTGGTCAGAATGACTGACTGGGACAGTTGTGCTCCCTGTATCCTCTGCCTCCATCAGCCCAGTGCTGCAACAGGGATGGATGTGGAAGTGAGGGCATGCAGGGAGAGTCTTATCTCGAATTATTGTTGGGATTGTTATCTTGATTAGTGTTAGCAGGGCTTGGGTGCCAGAGGCAGTTCCTGGGGTGTTGTATATCTGTCAGCACAGCTCTTTTTATGACTTGTAATTACAGCATAAAAGAGCTTTTTTTTTAAAAAAAAAAATTGGCATTAGGAAAAGCTATTATGACGTGGGAATAAAACAGCTACTTTACTTAATTTTCTCATAAAGAACACCATCACTGGCAATAGGCAGCTCCTGGGGCACGAGGGCCATGGGGGCTGAGGGATCCATCTGTCACCATGGCCCACGTGGTGCTTTGGCAGGTGGGCAAACTGTGAGGTGGCCCCATGTAGGTCATGTCTCCACCTCTGCACCATGGGTGACACTGCCATTCCTAAGCCTCTGTGAGAGCAGCTTGAGGTGACAGAATATCCTGTCTGAAATTTTCTGGAAGAATTACTTTGAATGTGAGCCAACAGCAAGCACTGGCAGCCAAGAGGTCAGTTGTGTCCTGGGGTGCATCCAGCATGGCATCGCTGGATGGGGATTGTCCTGCTCCCCACCTTGAGCACTGGGTGCAGTTTTTGGGTGCCATGGGTTAAAAAGGATCTGAAGTTGCTGGAGAGCATCCAGAAGAGGGAATGGAGTTGGGGAAAGGTTTAGAGGGAAAGGGTGTGAGGAGTAGCTGAAGTTCAAGAAGCTCTTCCCGATCTGGAACCACCAGTTCCGAGTTCAGCATCAAATAGACCTGACTTAGATTGGTTTTCTCTGGGTACATTTAAGGATGCCAGCCAGGGCTTCTGGTCTAATGTGACTCACACAGTTACTTCAGCTTGATGCATCTCCTCTAATTGTTCTGCTATGGAAAACCAGGAGTCCCTAGTACCTTTGACAGTAAAGACCAGTGCAAAGAAATCACTGAACTTCTCTGCTGTGGCCTCAGTACCCCCATGCTCCTGTTACTCCTTAGACCTGGTTGCACCAATTTCAACACTTCTTACTTTTGGTGGATTTCTTCACTTTGATGCAATTTCTTTAATTTTGTTTTTTTTTTTTTTACAACTTGCCTTATTTTTACAGAGCTGCCTTTCTTAAAATTGAGAATATTCACATAGGATTTTTTCGGTCTGTGCTCTTCCTCTGCAGCATTAGATCTAATTGTACTGTGGTGGTCATTACAGAGAAGCTCACCCACTGACACAGCTTGAACTCTGGGTCCTGTGCAGCTCTCCACGCTAAATCTGCAACAGCACCTTTTCTTAGGGGTTTTAAACAGTATTCAGAGATAATAATTTGTGTTTCAGAATGCTATCTCCATATCTCTCTCTACCTGTGTGTCCTGAAAAGGCAGGAGTCAGATCTATACAGAGTAGCTGAAGCCTCCTGATGTCATCTTCTACTGGAAATTTGCAATTTCTCTAATCCTAGTTAACTTTTCTATGTCAGCCCTATCATTATTGCAGTCTGGGATTTCCCCCTGCAGGCAGCCTGATTTGCCTTGCTTATTTATTGTGATGGCATGTCTCCCTCCAGGCTTTCCAGAGGCACACTGAGCTCTGGATGCATCCGCCCCTAAATCAGATCAGTCTGGACTAAGTGCCCTTCTTGCTGCCTTCCCATGACCTCAAGTTTAAATTCCCCTAGCCAGGCCTTCTCTGGTGCCAGATAAGCATTCCTGTCTCTCCCACCAAAAGACTCCCAAGGATCCCAGTAGCTAAACCCCTTCTCTCTGCACTGGCTTCTCCCAGGCATGGGATACATTTCAGGGAATGCCACCAGCTTTGTCACCTGCTTCTCATTCCTGGCCACCCCCAGAAACCCTCAAAATCTGCAGATCTGCTTCAAGCTCAGCATATGAAGGAAAGTAGATGAGAAGAGCTGGCCCACAGGATCCAGTGTGAATCATTCCTTGCCTGTTCTGCACCCAGTCTGTCTGGCCACAGTTCAGTCAGGACACCCCATTCCAGAACCTGGGGAAAGAGCAGCATAGAAGTGACATTTTAAGAGCTCTCACCTGGGAACAGCTGCCAGAGCCACTGTCCTGCACCTTCTTCTGACACACAGGCAGCTCTACATCCTTGCTGCACCAGCACCTCTGACATGGAAGGGAGACCTTAGGGCAGCTTCCAGTGATGAAAGGGGCTCCAGGAAAGCTGGGGAGGGGCTCCTGATCAGGGAGTGCAGGGATAGGAAGAAGGGAACAGTTTTCATCTGAAAGAGGGGAGATTGAGATGAGATCTTAGGAAGAAATGTTTTGGTGTGAGGGTGGGGAGGCCCTGGCCCAGGTTACCCAGAGCAGTGGTGGCTGCTGCATCCCTGGAGGGGTTCAAGGCCAGGTTGAATGGGGCTTGGAGACATTGGATCCAGTGGGAGGTGTCCCTGTCGATGGCAGGGGTGGAACTGAATGGGTTTAAGGCCCCTTCCAACCCAGACTGTTCTGTGATTCTATGACTCTACAAAAAGCAAAGCCAAGGCATGTGCTAGGGAGGGGGCAGTTCCTGTGCAGAAGGGGTCCAGCACAAGGCAGGGGCTCTGTGTGCCTGCATGTGGGGTTGCCTGTAGGAGGGTGCCCTCACCTGCCTGTACGTACCAGGCTGCAGAAGCCCAGGGCCAGTAATTTTGTCTCTTTCTTCCCCTTTTGCTGCCTGGACCCCACTGGCTGCTGTCCCTGCATCAGCAGCGTGATGTTAATTATTGAGGGCTCATTACAGAGATGGCTGACATGACCAATCCCTCCAGCCTACTGTTCCTGGCAACTGTGGGCACATCAAACCAGAACTGCTGCTAGAGAGCTGTGTTAAAAAATGCAAACTCTGTCATGAGGCAGGGCAGAAAGGCACTGGCTCGATGCAATTACTGCTGACAGCTCTTTCAAGCGATAGCATGAGAGAGTCCACAAAGACTTTGAAGTCCTGGACAATTTGAGATGGAAAAATCTCAGGTTCTGAAGCTTACAGGTATGTTTAGGTGTTATAATGCTGGTCTTATGGGCTCAGAAACTCAGGTCCATGCTGAACCGCTGGTTCAAAGGTCTCCTTTCTGCAAAGGGAAGGAAGAGTTACTTTCTGGTAATCTGTCCAGATGTAATCAAACTATCAAACTAGATTCAGAGAAGGTCTTGGTTCCTCTGACAGCTTGAAGCAGAGAGCTGCTCTCTTGTTCCTCCCTAAAGTGGTTCAGAGAAACAGCATTTAATGAGCAGCGAGCTTTACAGTACCTTTGGGGGAACACCCCCATCATCAGTTAACAGCAGCTGATTCAGGGGGGTTAAAGCCGAGATTTTCTATCTGATGTTGAACACTGGGCAAGGTGAGCACTGAGGACAGCGGCTGCAGCATTGACCAAATGTCTGCAATATTTGGCCAGAATTTCTACATCAGCCTCCCTGTACTGAGAGGGGCTCCAGGAAAGCTGAGGAGGGGCTCTTGGTCAGAGAGTGCAAGGACAGGATAAGGGGGAACAGTTTTCAGCTGAAGTAGGGGAGATTTAGGGATAGGAGTTGGACTCAATGGTCCTTGTGGGTCCCTTCCAACTCAGAATATTCTATGATTCTATGATTTTAAGGCATAGCCTCTCTGAGGGCCAAAGGGTGAAAGACAAATTTGCCCTGCCTCTTACCCTGCAAGTGAGATTGCAGCGGTGTGAGCTGCAGTGGAGGCTGAACAAGTGGCCCCCAGGGAAGAAGAGCAAGCCCCTTGCTCATTATTAGGTGATTACACAAGAACCACCACACAGCTGGAGTTTCTAAGTTTGCAAAGTACCAATTATACACTCCAGCTGAGCTCCAAGAAACAACCTTGTCAATACGCAGCCAAAATGGATGAAAACCGTTTGCAAGATCCAACCAGTATTAACAACGACAGACCTTTTTGTAAGGACCGAAGTATATGAATTATTAATTTTAAGTCTGTCCTACTTTCTTTGCATGAGATGAGATTTACCCAGCCAGTGGGAGAATTCATTGACTCTGAGTATCACTGATTTTACAGCTCAGAGTGATTCACAGTCTCTCTTGGCTGCCGAAGGAGCAGACAGTGCAGGCTGTGAGTTGTCCTCAGTGTGGAGCAGTTGGGTCCCATCCCCTGGGGCTGGCAGCACTGCAGGGTCCTGTCCCTCCTGCCTCACCTCTGCTTGGGCCCTGCAGGTGACTGGTAGCTCCACTGGGGCCATGCTCTTTAGGAGCTGTACAGGGGTCCCAAAGAACAAGCTCTGCAACAGACACTTGTTAGAGGAGACCAGCACTGCTTGGTGGGATCTGAAGAGCACATAGGATCATAGAAGAGCATAGAATCGTTAAGGTTGGAAAAGACCTCTGAGCTCATCCAGCCGGACCGTCAGCCCCCATCTAAATTTTTTTAATCACATCCAGGGATGCAGACTCCACCACTGCCTTTGGCAACCCCTGCCAGGGCTTCACCACTCTGTCAGTAAAGAAATTTTCCCTGATATCCAACCTGAACCTCCCCTGGTGCAACTTGGGGCCATTCCCTCTCACTGTATCACCTGTCACTTGGGAGAAGCATCACAGTAGTGTGTTCCACACAAGCAGGAATCCTTGCCCTTGCACCTCCCAGCCCACCGTGGGTGGAGAACGAGTGATGCCCAGGGCATGAAGTTAAGAGGCTGGAGTGGAGAGCGCATGCCCTGCTGAGTCCAACAGCACTATTGAGGGACAGTGTAAGGGGGGCTGCCTCATGTATTTATTTACCAGCCATCAGTTATTGGTTAGTTGTCCTCTTGAATGTGTTTATCACATTGGAATTCATGCTGCTGGGAGGGGTGGGGGAGGGGGCTTGTCTGCAGGCTCTCCAGTAGCTGCCTTGCTTTCCCTTCCCCAGTCACTGTTTGGAAGGGATTAGTTTAAAACATCAAAAGCACTTGCTTTAAGTTAGCGTTTGATGTTCCCTTAGGCCAGCTTTATTTGAGCTTACAAAGGAGGAAAAATGCGTGGAGCATTAGCCCCTTGCAGCCCACACCCTCCTGCTCCGGGGTCCTGCTGGAAAGCACTTTCACTCCCCAGGATCAGTTTCAGTTCCATCTATTCTAGGATGCACCCAGCCATGCAAAGGCTGCAGTGAATCTCATGGCTTTTCAGCCGACTTCTAGCCCTGCCGTGGCCAGACACAGCTCTGGGATGTTTGCAGCTCCTGTGGGTTTCCTGCAGACCCCACCATGGCTGTTCATGTCCCTGTCCCCTGCTCAGGGCCTCTGGGGGAGGTTTCTGATGGATTGGTGTCACATGGGCTTTTGGATTAGGTTTCCATTGCTCTGTTGCTTTTGCCGACACACAGTAGGCAGTGCCAATGTCTAATGTATTTCTTGGATTCTTTTAAATATTCCGTTCCCCTGTGCTACACAGATCTTAACAGTAATCCTCCTTTCTGAAAAATGCATTTAATGTTGCTGAACCTGCCATTCCCAGAGTATTTGGCCTCTGGGATCCCTTTTCTCCCTGATGCCATGTCACGGACATAATTCCTAGAGAACAACAGCCTTTGAGAAGGAAATAAATGACAGCCTTACACTTCCTCAAATAACAGGAGTTGCTCCATAAGTGATGGGATTATATTTACTCCTTTGGGGCTTAAAACCAAACTCGAGGTACTGAGACCAAGGCATAAAGGGGAAAGGACATTTACCCACAGGTTTTGAATAGTTCACAGAATGGCTGAGGTTGGCAGGGATGTCGGGATGTCACCTTGTCCAGCCCAATACCCAACCTGGCTCACTCTGAGCTGGTTGCCCAGGACCATGTCTGGATGGTTTATTTGCATTTCTTGTCAAATTAGAAGTTTGGCTCAGAGATAGCTCACCTCTTTCCATATAGACACTTTCTGAGAGGGTCTAATTTCCAGTCTCTTGATGTTGCTATCCCTGCAGCCACCTGCCAGCCCCCATGGCCGCAGTCCTGCTGCCCTACTCCAGCTCTGACTCTCCATCAGGCCTGTGTGACCATCCCAGAGCACTAACCTGCCAGCACGGCAACCTCTTTGGTTTCTGGTCTGTGCTTCCAGCAGTATTTCTGTACTAAAAGGGTTCAGGGAAGTCCCAGCAAGCCGAAGGACAGGGTTATAGCAGGAGCATGGCTACCAGTAGCTCCATCCAGTCAGCCCTGTGAAGCTACATAGAATCATAGAATCACCAGACTGGAAGAGACCCACTGGATCATCGAGTCCAACCATTCCCAGCAATCTCTAAACCATGCCCCTCAGTACCTCATCCACCT